>QJPP01003556.1:0-239964 GCA_003996215.1 Jaltomata sinuosa
TCTATACCAATGGTAAGTTTATACCTGAATGTAATACAAACTATTCCAATTAAAGCATACCGCAATTTATCCCTAAAGCAAATCACAAACTTTAAATCCAGAATAAATTAAATGAAGTCACAATCATGAGTTACCACAAAAATTTTCTAACCACAATTCCCGCTATCAATCAATAATAGCCCTTTTTTTCCCATGGTTCCTAACCAAGTCCCGACTGTCCTGAAACCTTCCCCACAGTCGTAATTAATTTTTTCTCACCATCTTGACCAATGATGAGCCCTTTTTCTAAAAATCTATATGCAATTCTAACTCCACACACACACAACACTTAATCACACTCAATCATACCAAGAATCAATTATAAATACCTTCAGATTCGCAATTTCATAACAAGGCAACCAATCATATACGAACCCAATAAATCATGCCAGCAATGTAATTCACAAACAATTCAGTTTCAGGTTATAACAAAAATCAAAACACACCAATTACTCTATATCCAGCCCATGAATGACCCTTAGTCGATCACCCATGCCTTACCACAGCCTCTCAGGCCAGATACCAATTGGAACTTTCCCAGTTCCAATTTTCCTTGCTTGTCTTATCATAACCGGAGTCAAACGACATCCTTTTTCCTTGTCGAGATACCAATTGAAATCGAGAGATACCAATTAGACTCAACCCATACAAGCAAGTGACAAATCGCATGAAAAGAATGAAAGAGGAGAGATGTTTCCTAGAATGTTTCATAGCTTCCCAAAGATTAGATGTGGACGTCAACACACTAATCCGTAGGACTCTATTCGACATTTTGCTCTTGTACTGGGAGACTGGTAACCTAGGCTCTGATACCATTTGTCATGACCCAACAACCGAGCTATGCGGGTACCTACTCTAATCCACCTAGATAGGAGAACCCTTATCACCCGAACAAACAGGCAATGCGGAAAGAAAATAACCATTAAGTAAGTCCCTTTTATACATGGGAAATCCTTTTACAAATATTTGGAAAATCTTTATACAACAACTTTCATAAAACAACAACTTTTAGAACTTGCGGAAATTTACTAACAATATAACACAACCTCCCCAGAACCTAGTCTAAGCCGGTACAAAAGTTCTACAAGATGAGCTTATAACATAAGACGGACACAACTCCTACCATAGAAGGAAGTAGGAGCTGTTAGAAGATCACCGCAATCCTGAACCTGTGAAACATCACCAACCCTGCAACCAGACTATATCCAAAAAGGTATAGCAAGAGTAGAATCAGTACAAACACACGTACTGGTAGGCATCATTGGATGACCCAAATTCACTCTTACCATCGTATAAAAATCAATATAAAAAGCACAAGGTAAATGCTTCACCCCTTTTCAACATCACTTTTATCAGTCCCCCCTTTCGGAACCGACCTTCCCAACCTTTCGCTGCCAACTCCACCACCCTAGCCTTGACCCTGACATCTAGGACTTCTCAAGTCTCACTCATAACTAGACTTCTCAAGTCTCCTTGTCACCTAGACTTCCCAAGTCTCACTTTAACTACAACCCAGACTCTCAGTCTTCCTCCCAATATACCAATCATATAGAATCCTACTAACGACTATTGGCCCCTTCAATGACAACAATAGAGTAATATCTAAATCCCTTTTATTACATCACATAACTCGGACCCTCCTAGGATCCTCCATCCACACCTAAGTATTCAACAGACTACCCCGGTCTACACCAAGACCCACCCTTATCTTATTAACCATAATAATTCCTGACCGCCATTAGTACACTTAATGATAATAATTTGTGAACTTATAACCTCTTTTACATAGTCAGGACCCACCCAGATGTTCCTAACACATCTAGGTGTTAACATGGCAAACCCGGTCTACACCAAGACCAACTAATAATCAACATAATTACCCGGTCTACACCAAGACCAACTAATAACCAACATAATAATCCGGTCTACACTAAGAACAAACTAATAACCAACATAAACCCGGTCTACACCAAGACCAACTAATAACCAATATAATAACCCAGTTTACACCAAGACCAAACTAATAACCAACATAATAATCCGGTCTACACCAAGACCAAACTAATAACCGACATAGTAACCCAGTCTACACCAAGACCAATTAATAACTAATATAATAACCCGGTCTATACCAAGACCAAACTAATAACCAACATAATAACCCGGTCTACTCCAAGACCAAACTAATAACCAACATAATAACTCGATCTATACAAAGACCAAATTAATAACCAATATATTTACCCGGCTTACACCAAGACCAAACTAATAACCAACATAATAACCCGGCCTCGCAAGGACCAAAAATACAATAACACAATTCATAAACACAACCCGGTTCACTCAGAGAACCATTAATAAAGATGCAAAAATATAATAAAATAAACTCGTACCAGGCGTGGTACCCGAGCTAACCGTTAGTGTTATCCCGTACCAGGAGTGATACCTGAGCCAACGATTAGTATTCATGTACCAGGAGTGGTACCCGAGCGAACCATAAGTATTCCCGTACCAGGCATGGTACCCGAGCCAACCTAATGTCAAACCAATCCACAGTCACAAACAATGAACAATCAACTTGTAAACCAACAAGTAAAATGCAAGGTTCAATTCACAATACTGTTAATCAGGACCTTTAGACATTACTAAATCATTCCCTAAGAAATTCAAACATCATACAATTACTTAGACCAAAGTACACAAACATACAGTGTATACAGAAAGCAATAACCATTACCTACCCAATTCCGGGTACACTATGAACCGTTAAATCCCATCCGGAGACTAACCCTGAATCACCCCTTTAAACAGCCATTAGGTACCTTTATTCTTGACCCTCCACCTAGGATCGAGATACAACATGGGAAAACCTCCCCTAGCCTTAGAAACACAGCCATTACGATATTCTAATTATACCAATTCATTTTTCGGAACTTCCGCTCCCTACACATTAGTTAATTACTAACTCTTTCCTGTTCCCCGAACCTTCCCGACATCCTAATCCTTAAATTTCATTAGCAAAACCATACCAAATAAGTATACACCCAGAATATCACAAAGTACTGTCACAAATCTACTATTTCCAGTTCAACCAAACAACCCAACAATCTTCCTCCAGACTTCATGCCCGAAGGCCTAGACTCAACAAAAATCTAGCCTACCTGGACGCCAAGCAGTTGCACAATGCAATTTCTAGCTCCGTGAAGGCATTCCTTGATGGATGACAGGCCCAAAATTGATGGTTTTGCGTTCTTTCAACTGGAATCCCTCCTCCCCATGGCTCCCAAGCTTTGGAGCAACCTAGGAGGGTTTTTGCAGCAACCCTCGTCTATTTTTGACTAAAGAAGGAAGAATGGGATTATAAAACTCATTTCTGGGATTTCTTGTTCCGTCATTCCTCTATAGAAGACTGCCAACCGCTACGGCGGTACTGCTATAGAGACCTAAATCCCTCTATAGCGGAGTCAATTTTTCAGCACTGACAGTTTTCAGTAAAATAGTTATAACTTTTTATTCGGAAAACGGATTGACAAACGGTCAGTGGAATTTGAAAGAAGACTCAGAGATTATTAATTTGGTAGGTATTGGGACCCCTAACTCCTTATATTCTAGGAGGAATGCACGTTTGAAGTTGACCCTAGTTTGAACTTAGCCCAAACCTAAATCAGTAAGGAAACTTTCAACTTAACTTTGTGCTAGGAGTATTGTATGACCTTAGTACATACCAAATGTACTCTCATACTAAAGAATTAATCCTAACTCTTATTACGAATGAAAGGAACCTACCTTGATCCCAGATATTTTCAGTAACGACGGAACAGGTCGTTACAGTTATAACCCCTTAGGCAATCAAAATAGCTCGTAGGCTTTACTATAGCCTCGTAGGAAGTAAAAATACATAGTAGATTCAACTCATTTTAAAAGATGTAATGACCTATTAAGTCATTATTAAAAAAAGGGCACCTCATTATAGGTTATGAGTCTATTGAAATACGCTCTCGAATTAATTTGGGGTGACACAATAAAAAATTTCAGAATTTGAATTTGTGCTCTAGCTGACGTTATCCTACTATAGTGGGAATTTTTCCATTATATTACCGTCATTGTCACGGCCGGCAAGCCACAATAATGAGCTGACAAAACTAGTAACCAGAAGACAAATTTTATATTATGACTTCTCCTCTTCAGTTGTAAAATGATAAGGGTTACTCCAAAAACCCTCCTAGGCTGCTTCAAATCTTGGGAGCAATAGAGAGGAACAATTTATTCTTAGATAGGGTAAAACCCATGGATTCCATGCCTACTTCTCATTAGGATTTTCCTACACCAAGCCAAAGTTCATATTCAGACTTCGGTAGCAGCTTCTTGGTGTCCAGGTAGGCTAGATTTAACTGAGTAGATTAGAACCGGGTTGAAATATATGATATATGTAGATTTATGGGAGATTGTATGCTTAGGCTCTCGGACTTAGAGTTGATAGATAAAATGTATTGAATATTTCTATTTTGGATGGGAATTTACTGTTGTAAGTAATGTTGACCCTATGTTTGATTATTGGTGTTTATATTATGGTTGTTAATCCTTTGGAAATCAGATTTTGGGTGGGTTCTTAGAATTAGTAATGATTAATTGTAAAGGGGTTGCTAGGTCATAGTGGATTTCCCCGGGTTGGTATAATAGGGGAAATGGAATGGACAAGGAGGTACTGAGTTCGTGGTATTAGGGGATAAACTTCTTGTGAAAGCAGGTATATTCTTAAATAAGTCTAGGATTTGAGTTATATAAATTAATATAATTGAATAAGAAGGGGATCTGTATTCGGACAGGCCATCAGAAGCTAGAATAATGAACCATAGTTGTTGTGGTAGGTGATGGTTAACTTGTGACCCAAATTGCATTATGTGTGCATGTTAAATATTTTATTAGGATTGCTTGTACAATACATGTTTAGGGAATAAGGGAATGAATGATAAATGATATCTTATTGTCAATCTCATACAATGAACTTGTCCTAAATTCTTGTTGGTTGTACAAGTGTGGTTTGTATTCATTGCGGTTGTGATTGTTATGATATATGTGCTTCTTCGATTGGCCCTAATACCATGCTTGGTATAGTTTATTGGTTAGCTCGGGTACCACATCTGGTAAAGGTTATTCATTGATTGGCTCGAGTACCACACCTGGTACAAATTATATATTAGTTGGCTCGGGTACCACGCCTGGTACATGTTTGGTTGTTCTTCCATGTGTTGGTTCCATGAGTGAACTGGGCTTATTAATTGTGATGTTATTATTATATGTTGGTTCATGAGTGGCCGGGTTTGTGTGCTTAAATACTGAGGTGGTTGTTGTGTAGACTGAGATTGCATGTTGAACACAATAAATAATGTCCTAGGGATCCTTGGATGGTCCAGGTTACTTGAGGAATGAGTCATATTTGTAGGTGGTCTTGTGTTTTGGGACATGGTTATATGGTTGATGAGTCAGGTTGTTGACTAGGATTATAGTGGTAGCCTATTGATTCGGCTAAGGGCTGGGGGTCAGGGTTATTGACTAAGAATCTTGAGTAAGGGTGAAGGGCTCGCTACGGAAATACTTGGCTAATTGATAACAGGGCTGACGATTGTAAGGTGTCTCTATTGTTTGATAATATGGGTAGGTTGGAGAGTCTAAAGTTTATAAGGGTTCAGTGTATAACCAGGTTAAGGGAGTAGTTTCTCTCTAATGGTGAGTTGGCTATGAAATAGGGTGAGGAAGCTTGGGGAGAGTGAATAGAACTCACAGGCAGTAGGTCTGGGCAGTAAGAGTTGTTGTTAATGGACCCTGGCTATTTAACTTTCAACTTGCATACCAGTATGCAAGTATGTGTTATTTGTACTGACACTACTCTTACTATGCCTTACAATATAGTTTGGTTGCAGGATCAGTTGATGTTTCTTAGGTGAGGACGATGGTGATCTCTAGCAGCTTCTACTCATCTCTTCCTATGGTGGGAACTGTGTCTTATTGTTTTCTATTTTCCATAGTAGCTCTTGTACTTGTTTTAGACTAGTTTCTAGGGAGGGGTTCAATTGTATTTAAAAGATTTCCTTGTAATCAATGTTTTTAAATTAGTTTTGCTTAATTCGAGGCAAAGTTTATGTTTTCTTATTTACTCTCGCATACCTATGTTAATCAGGTGGTAAGGGTTCTTCTATCTAGGTGACTTAGAGTAGGTGCTCGCATGACTCGATAGTGGGTCGTGATAATTTGGTATCAGAGCCTAGGTTACCGGTCTTCCAGTACAGGAGCAAATTTTTAATAGAGTCCTGCGAATTGGTGTGTTGACATCGATATCTAATCTTTGGGAAGCTATAAAGTATTTTAGGAAATTGTTCCACTTTCTTTATTCCTTTCATGCGGTATGCTGCTTGCTTGTATGGGTTGAGTCCCATCGATATCTCTTGATTCCAATTGATATCTTAATAGGGTAAATTTATGAAGTTAACCCCGGCTAACCTGACACAAGCAACGAAAGTTGGAACCAAAAATGTTTCAATTGGTATTTGGCCGTAATGGCTATGTAAAACATGGATGGTCGGCTAACAGTCATCCATGAGGCAAATAAAGGATAATAAAAAAGGACTTGTTAGTGGTGAGACTCGAGGCTTGTGATTATGGGCATTGCATTATTTGAATGACTGCGGATGTGTGGTGTGTAATTGCTTGAATTACAGTGAAATTGTGGTCAGGGAAAGGTCATAACTTGGTTATGTGTGATTGGTTTAGTGATTAATTACTATGTGGTTTAACTAAAAAAATTGTGCTAAATTTTTGGCATGGAGTTACCATTGGTAAAAATGGTAAGGAGACATAATCAATTGTGACTATGGGAAACTCCGTCAGAATTGGTTGCGAACCATGGGGGAAAGGGCTATTCTTGTATGATAGCAGGAATGTGATGTTATGAATAATTTTCTGGTGTGATTCATAACTGATTTTATGATAATGTGGTGCAAAGTTCTTATTTATGCATCACTGGGATCGGTCTTGAAGTTATAATTAAGACCATAATGTGATTTCAGGTGTCAACATTGATAACAGAAAATGGGAAGCAAGGAAACTTTGCAAAAATTGAAATTTTCTGGGTTGCTGCTATAGGGGCCGCTATAGTGGGACTGACCTGCTACGGTGATTCCTCTATAAAAGCATCGCAGTAGTATCATGCAAGCCGCTATAGCGGGATGTGTGGGACAGAATCTCTACCCTATTTCCCCCTATTTTGCTTTTCTTTCTCGAGGTGTTTTAAATTGATAGTTAAGCTGTGAGCTACTATGTAAATCAAGGAAATCGCTTATAGACTAATATAGCATGCATATAAGATTAATATTGTTAAGCTAACATCCATGTGCCATAATAAAAAGGGAAAGAGGAAAGGGGATAACAATATCTAGTACATGCCCCAAATAGGGGCAAACCCAAAAACAGTGAATAATGTATATGAGAGGGGAGGGGGGATCAAGAATGAGAGGCACTAAGGGCCCTAGACGGATGCCTCATCACCATCATGGGCTACAAGGGCAGGGTCATCTACCTCTGTGTCACTCAGGAATGGGAACTCTCACAGATCCTTTGGCTCTAGCTAGGGAAGCTCCTTGTCAGGGATGGTGCAGCTGAACATGACCTTCTAAATTTTCCATACCGTGCAAACATGTGATCCCAGGAGTGCCTCTTCCTATTCTCCTTATCAAGTTCTCTGTGTAGAACTACATAGTACTAGGTAGGAGGAGGTGGGGCTGCAACTCTGGCAGAGGTTCCCTCCATGAATCTCCTGATCTCAATCGAGTCCTCCTCCAGGAGACTGATAATGATAGAGGCAAAATCATCATCATCATCAGTACCCTCTGTGGCCCAGCTACTCTCTGCTTCACCCACCATTCTCTTATTTTTCCCTTTGGAGGCAACCACCTTCACTCAGAGGGGGTGAAAGGGGGAATCCATCTCTACCTCTCTGTTGGTATCCTCCTTGGGCACCCCAACTTGCTTGCATAGTACAGACACCAGACCAAGAAGGAAGGGGCCCTTCTTGGTGCCCTGATAGAAGTCTCTCCACTCTGACACAATTTGTGCCCCTACATTCAACTGAATTTCCTTCATGGCACAAGCCACCACTAATGCCCGAGGATAGGTCACATCGGTAAGGTTGCCCTACGAACGGATCCTCTGGGATACCAAGTTCAGCCACCTTCTAGCATCAGCTGAGAAGTAAGTGCTCGTGATGCCCTCAGCGGTGGGCCAGTAGACCTTATCCCTGAACTCCTCCTTTACTAGAGTGTCTCACAACCATTTTATCCCTGAACTCCTCCTCTACTAGAGTGTCTCACAGCCATTTTATGTCCCACTCCCAAAGCTTGGCTTCATACATAGCATTCAAAATATTAGGCACTCCTAGTACTTTATTAATAGTCCGGACATCCATGGGGACATCCACTCCTCAGATACAGAAGGTGGGGTTGGGGTCATCCCAAAGCATGGTAGGGAGTATGGTACAGAACTCCCTTACCAAGCCTGAGACCCCGGAAGGGAGAGCCTCCACCAATGAAACCCAGCCAAAATCCTGGAGCCGCCTATAGAATTTTCTTGCCTTCTTTTCTACCCCCCTCATGTTGAAAGCCCTCTCATAGTAAAGATAAGTCCTCCAATAGTCCCAAAATCTCTCCCGAGTGGCATCATCAGGGAACCTCTCGAAAGCCAGAATGTGTTCCTGGTTGGCAGCTATTGAGTGTTACATCTGTAAATTAACAAAAGAGGGTTGAATTAAAATTTGTAATATGCAAGAAAATCAATTTCAGAGAAAAGTCCAATTCTTGGTCTGACTAGGAGGCTGCTGCCTGCAGCCTCCTGCTATAGCGGGTTGCATCCCTCTATGTCGATATTACTATAGCGGGAGTTTATCCACTATTGAGGCATTATTATAGCAGAGCAAGGCCGCTATCATCATCCCAGAAATTCAAAAGGTGCAATAATGGCGCCTCTTGACCCAAAATTCCATTTCTAACATTCTAAGTTAAGATCAGTGTTCCCAAGGTACTCTAATACTATTTCCCGCAAAAATTTGAGCATTACAACTCCTAAAAATTGTCCAATCACCATTTCCCAACCAAGAAATAATTGTTCGCATTCCTTACATTTTTGGCCATAAACCCCGTAATTCTTATGCCCAGAATGCTATGGAAGTATTGTAAACATAAGGGAAGCACCCATGCTTCAAGGATTCAGGCAAATCAAACCCAAAAATTCAAAATTCAAAAACCAACCCACTATCTATTCTATTCATCAAATTAAAGCATAAAAGAAGGATTATTTGTGCAATGAAGTAGGGAAAGTAAAGTTCTACAATTTTACCTTATTTTCTAACATCGGGAGCAAGCTGATCGATGGAAGGAATGTGTTTTTTGGGTGAAAAGGGGGAGAATAAGCGAAAAACCCTTTTCTCACCCCTTTTAAACTGTTAGAACCCGCTATAGCGGCCAACCTTCCGCTATAGGGCTGCCACTATAGCGAAATATTTCCCACTATAGCGGGACTCAGATCACTTGAAGTGGAACAGTTATTTCTCTGTCATTTGAAATTTGTTCACTCGATATATTCACAAGACCCCAGATTACTCGAGCACTCAAGAAGGATTACTCTAATTTGTCTTTTGTAATTTGAAAGAAAGGGATTCCTTGATAGAGCGGGATATAATTAATTTTTGGTTGAGTTTTGGTACAGCAAGGGAAATAGAAGTTTTGGTGATTCACGTAAGCC
This sequence comes from Jaltomata sinuosa, assembly GCA_003996215.1. Taxonomy (NCBI): domain Eukaryota; kingdom Viridiplantae; phylum Streptophyta; class Magnoliopsida; order Solanales; family Solanaceae; genus Jaltomata; species Jaltomata sinuosa. The sequence continues at coordinate 9,829 of QJPP01003556.1, forward strand.
ATTAATTATATTGCCAGGGTAGAGCGTTAATGTTCAAAGGGATGACTCATTCTCTTCTTTTCGTCTCAAGAAATAATTCAGGGATGAACAATGGGTAAATTGGTATCTGTTGTAATGACCTGTTTAGTTGTTATTAAAAATGGCACCTCATTGCAGGTTATGGAGACTATTGAAATATTCTCTCGAAATAATTTGGGGTGACACGATGAAAAATTTCAGAATTTGAAATTTTTCTCGGGCAGACATTATCCTGCTATAGTGGGAATTTTCCCACTATGGCACCATCGATGTCGCGACTGACAGGGTGCTATAGTGGGCTGACAGAACCAGTAACCAGAACGTGGATTTTATATTTGGACTTCTCCTCTTTAGTTGCAAAAAGATGTGAGTTGCTCCAAAAACCCTCCTAGGCTACTTCAAAGCTTGGGAGCAATAGAGAGGAAGGATTTTCACTTGGATTGGGTAAAAACCATGGATTCCATGCGTACTTTCTATCAATATTTGCCTACACTTAGGTAAAATTCATATTTAGACTTTGGTAGCAACTGTTTGGAATCCATGTAGGCTAGGTTTAACTGAGTAGATTAGACCCGAGTTGAAATACATGACATATATAGATTGATGGGAGATTGCGTGTTTAGGCCCTCGGGCATGGAGTGTGAATGGATAAAACGTATTGAATATTGCAATTTGGGGTGGGAATTTACTGTTGTAGGTAATATTTACCCTGCTTAATTTTTGGTGTTTATATTATGGTTGTTAATCCTTAGGTAATCAGATTTTGGATGGGTTCTAAAAATTAGTAATGATTAATTGTAAAGGGGTTGCTAGGTCATAGCGGATGCCTCCGGGTTGGTATAATGTGGTAAATGGAATGAACAAGGAGGTACTGAATTTGTGGTATTAGGGGATAGACTTCCTGTGGATGTAGGTGTATTCCTCAATGAGTCAAGGATTTGAGTTATATAAATTAATGTGCTTACTTGAATAAGCTGGGGATCTATCTTCGGACAGGCCATCAGAAGCTAGAATAATGAACCATAGTTGTTATGGCAGGTGATGGTTAACTTGTGACCAAAATCGTGTTATGTGTGCATGTTAACTATTTCATTAGGATTGCTTGTACAATACATGTTTAGAGAATAAGAAAATGAATGCTAAATGATATCTTGTTGTCAATCTCATGCAATGAACTTGTCCTAAATGCTTGTTGGTTGTATAAGTGTGGTTTGTATTCATTGTGGTTGTGATAATTGTGGTGATATATGTGCTTCTTTGGTTGGCTCGAGTACCACGCCTGGTACAATTCATTGATTGGCTCGGGTACCATGCCTGGTACAGGTTACTCATCGGTTGTCTCGGGTACTATGCCTGGTACAAATTATATATTAGTTGACTCGAGTACCACGCCTAGTACATGTTTGGTTGTTCTTCTGTGTGTTAGTTCCATGAGTGAATCAGGCTTATTTATTGTGATGTTATTATTACATTTTGCTTTATGAGTGGCCGGGTTAGTGCGTTTAAATGTTGAGGTAGTTCTTGTGTAGACCGGGGTTGCATGTTCAACACCATAAATGATGTCCTAGGGATCCTTAGGTGGTCCTGGTTACTTGAGAAATGAATCATATTTGTAGGTGGTCTAGTACCTTATGTTTTGGGACATGGTTATATGTTTGTTGAGTCAGGTTGTTGACAAGGATTATAGCGGTAGTCTATTGATTTGGCTAAGGGCTAGGGTTCAGGGTTACGAACTAAGAATCTTGAGTAAGGGTGAATGGCTCGCTACGGAAATAGTTGGATAATTGATAACAAGGCTGACAATTGCAAGGTGTCTCTAGTGTTTGACAAGATGGGTAGGTTGGAGAGTCTAAAGTTTATAAGGGGTCAGCGTATGACCAGGTTAAGAGAGTAGTGTGTTCTCTAATGGTGAGTTGGCAATGAAATAGGGTGAGAAAGCTTGAGGGGAGTGAATCGAACTCACAGGCAGTAGGTCTGGGCAGTAAGAGTTGTTGTTAACGGACCCTGGTTATTTAACTTTCAAGTTGCATACTTTCTTTTGAATATTTACATGATGTTATGCGGCAAATTTGGATCGACCGATGATTTCTACCAGTACGTGTTATTTGTACTGATACTACTCTTGATATGCCTTTTGGTAGAGTCTGGTTGCAGGATCAGTTGATGTTTCTTAGGTGAGGACGATGGTGATCTCCAACAACTTCTACTTATCTTTTCCTATGGTGGGAGTTGTGTCTTATTGTTGTCTATTTTTCTTAGTAGCTCTTGTACCTGTTTTAGACTAGTTCCCAGGGAGGGCTTCAATTGTATTTGAATGATTTCCTTGTAATCAATTTTTTTAAATTGGTTTTGGTTTATTCGAGGCAAAGTTTATGTTTTCTTATTTACTTTCGCATACCTGTGTTAATCGAGTGGTAAGGGTTCTCTTATCTAGGTGACTTAGAGTAGGTACCCGCATGACTTGGTAGTGGGTCGTGATAATTTGGTATCAGAGCCTAGGTTACCAGTCTCCCAGTACAAGAGCAAATGTCAAATAGATCCTGTGGATTGGTGTGTTGACGTCCACATCTAATCCTTGGGAAGCTATGAAGAATTTTACGAAATTGTTTCACTTCCTTCATTCCTTTCATGCGGTCTGTTGCTTGCTTGTATGGGTTGAGTTTAATTGGTATCTTTTGATTTCAATTGGTATCTTAACAAGGTAAATTGATGCCATTGACCCCAATTGACTTGACACAAGCAAGGAAAGTTAGAACCGGGAAGGTTCCAATTGGTATTTGGCCCCTATAAGACGATAGGTACAAATTGCAGACAAGACCACCTACCCAAGCCCCCATAAGCTCAAAAGGTGTCAATTTAGTCTATATCTATATACCCCTATAGGTAGTCCCCTAGCCCCTCAGGCATTCGACATATTGCCTCGAAGGCAATCATTATGTCCTAGTAGCCCATTAGGCACTTTGTATATCATGATAGCCCCACAGGCATCTTGTAGCCCTCCTAGGCATCAACATAGCTCCGTAGGCATCTCATATCCCTTTTAAGCATAAAAATAGCCCTGTAGGCATCTCATATCCCTCTTAGGCATAAACATATCCCCGTAGGCATCGACATGTAGCCCTCTTAGGCAATCAAGTAGCCCCGTAAGTGAATAAAACTCATTATAACCCCGTAGGTAACCATAATATCCCATTGGCTTCATATTAGCCCCGAAGGCAATTCGTGTGCCCGAAGCCTCAATATAGCTCCTTTAGGAAAACATTATATCCCGTGAGTGAACAGGCTTCATGATAGCCTCTTAGGCAATCAAAATAGCCCATAGGCTTTACTATAGCCCCCTAGGCAGTCGAAATAGCCCGTAGGTTTCAACTCATCTTAATAGCCCCTTAGGCAACAAGCATATAGCCCCTAAGGAACTAGTCATATCTCTACATCTAACTATAATATCCCCGAGGGCAACAACAAACCATCGAATGGTTCAAAAACAAGCAATATAGTTAGAAGCGACCTATACGAATAATCTCTAAGTCATATCTAATTAACTCGGGGTCGCTATTAATGGAATACAAATCCCCACAAGGGATAACTATATCAAGTCAAGCAGCTGACAAAATCAAACAAGGCTAAGAGTGATTCGGCTTTATTGTTCTTTAATCTTTAAGAAAACTTTCGAAAGGAGGGAGTAGTCTTAACATACTTTTCCCATCGACATCTAGTGGGATAACACCAATTCAGAATTTCTACAAATAACTCTACGAAGGAATGCTAGACTCAAAGTCTATAACAATTATACTCAATCACATTTCTTAAGTTCTGAGCCTCATCTACACCTTGAATGCCATTCTCAACTAGACCCAAGAAACTATACGCTAAGAGTTCGAAATTACACAAATTCCTTCTCCCAAGGGTCACACGTACTAAACCTTAGCTTTCATGAAAAGAGTACCAACGTCAATACACATAGCCCCCAAGGCAACCATATCTATCCCTGCAGTCAAGTAGTAAAGCCACAAGATAAGCTACAAGCGACTATACAAGTAATCTAAGTCGTGTCTAGCAAGAGGTCGCTATCTATAGAATAACATTCCTGACAAGGGATAAGTATACCTTCTCTAGAAGCCAACACAATTGACCACTACGGCCATAAATAACTCATCAACAATATACTAGCCATAGAGCCTATAATTTGTAATAACCAATACCATTTCGTAAGAGGCAAACTGACAAGTAACATAGCCCAAAGAAGCACAAACGGGCATATACTATGTGAGACCTATAAATAAGTCTAAGCCATGTCTAGTGTTTGGCCTCTAATGAAGGAAAACGAGACCTAGAAAGGATGTAGTAATCTACGCAAATTTCCAATGTGGAGAGCTACGACTACAAGTCATTCATCGATAATAAGCTAGCCTTATCACATTATGGGCTATAAGGGAACATGCCAAGAAGAAGCGTGGACTTAACAAACCTTTCAATTGAAGCCTCAAAGGTGTTGCTATAAAGCTTGATCAACTGGTCGTTACATGACAATTGCGAGAATCAACAAGGCCACAAAAATGAGCCACAACCAATCAGTAAGGCATTAAGATCGTTATTATGACCAGTCCATTTTAACTCAACAATCAACATCACACTTCCTTACTAGACCAATAACTCATAATGAGAATAAGAAGCTATCAACGCCTCACAAGAGCAGCGAGCTCCCAATACGACCTAACAAGATCTATTTCACGTTGTTCAATCTGATAACTGTCATATGCAACTCTGAAAAGAAGCGCACCAATCTACCAGTCCCTCCAATACCTTAACACCATCAATATATGACAATGATAACTCAGCTTAATGAGAAAAAGGTTTGTCCAGAGCCACGGTATCTAAAACACCACTTCGTGGCTCGAAAGTCTATAAAAATGATTCCAGAACATGGAATTACGAAGGAGGGTCATAGAAGGGAGATTACCACGACAAAAGCTTCAGAATCCCAAAGTAAACAAGCTATCAGAAGGACCCACCACCGCTACTACGTTAGAACTATGTTAAAACTCAACTTTATGATAACTTCGGCCCTACCCAATTATGCCAGACAGTCTGTGGTAAAATAGTCGTAAGTTTTTACTCTGATATCATATGGACAAACGGTTTGGTGTTCTAAAAACTAGACTCAGTGACCTTTAATTCGATATATAATAGGCCCTCTAAATCTTTATATATTTGAAGATATGCTCATCCCAAGTTAGCTTATCAATAAGATTACATACATAGTTAGTACTTCCCCCACCTGACATGGAACCGATACTACCGAATATGAGTTCATGACAAGGAATAACGCTACATGAGGAGTACAAAAACATACTACTCTAAAAACTCTACAAATAGCTTCTCAAAATCACGTTAAATTTGTCATCTTAAAAATCAAGAAAGCATGCCAAGAAAAAGAAGAAGTAGCCTTTACATACCTTAAGTTCGGGCCCCGTGAAATTAAGATGGACTGATCCCATTCATTGCAGTAGGTAATCTCAGATGCATCATAGCCACGATAGTCTTGCGAATTTCAATTTCAATTGGTGTCACGAATAATTCCCTTTCCAACGTGATGCACTACTAGGTGAGGAGATGAATACTTTGCTTAGAAAAAGTTGTATAACGTTGATGGTATTGAAGACAATCCTTCAAAGATGGTATCTCTTCACATGGTCAGACCTTAAATAGGTGGCTGATTATAGCTCACCATAGTTGTGATCTCTAGAGATATTTTGGGGCTAAGTAATCTAATTAATATCTTCTCACAACACATATAAAAACAAAGTTTCATAAATGGATACTTCTATGGTTCATGGTCGGTTGGGTGTATATAGATATATCCTCAGTCATATAATTAGAATAGTCTTAGACGATAGATATTTTAACACCTAAGTATCACTTATAAAGATGTAATATATTGTAGAAGAAAAGTTAGGCAGCAATTTTATATCTTCTTAAATTAATACATTATTTAAAATAAAAGTTAGGCACAAGTTTGCTTACTGTAACGATGGGGGTGGGGAATATCCAATTTCTATGTAGGACTTTTTTATTTCTAAATACCTTAAAAACTGGTTATAAGTTATAATTATAAAAATCTTACAAAATTACATACACAAATATATCGTAATTAAATAATTTTTCATCAATATTTAACACTTTTGTTTTTGGAAGCCAATAGAAATATATTTCTCTTATCAAATTCAATTCAAATAAAATTCTTCCGAATCACGAGCACTATTACAATAAAACTCATAAATTTGGGCTCGTAAGCCTTCGATGCGGGATGACGGATACCCATATTGCTATTCTTCTATTCTGAGTTTAAAAGTCAACCCCAAGACCACAAGGAAAATATAAAATTTTATTTAAAAATCACGTTACTCATAACTTGAGGAGTTCAACTATCAAATTTTATCGAAAATAAAGTTAAAATCAAGCTTGAAATCATCAAAATATCATTCTTAAACTTTACCAGGAAAGCCCCCAAAATTTCAAGTTGAAACGCGGACCTTAATTTCTAAGAAATCAATGAAACCCCATCACAAATTGATCTTAAGTTGAAAAACCTTTGATTTCTTAACTTTGGAGTTTTAATACTCAATTTGTGAATCAAAATCATGAAACCCAAAATGGGTATTCTAATAAAATGAGTAAAATGAAGGTAAAAACACATACCCAACATTTGTATGAGAGAAATGCATCAAAAATTGCCTCAATTGGAGCTCCATAGCTCCCAAAATGTCAAAAATACAAAATCCTCGAAATCTTCCTTTTAAATAATCATAGCCATGTTCAGTGGTGACCTATCATGATTGCGACCAAAGGCTCTCATTTGAGATGGCCTTTAGTGGCAACCCTTCATGATCTTGACTTAAGGTCCACGATCGCAACCTTATCTGTACCAGCAATAGTTATCCATAGTAAAATGATCATATCTCCCTCATATGAACTCTAAATGCGATGATTTTTTTCCTATTGATTTCAAAGTTTTGATACGGATCTGATAGTTCTATCCAAGTACTAAATAAAGTTTATTTGCTTCAGGTGATACTATTAAAACCCGATAGAAAAAACATCAAATTATGAACAAGTACCCAATACTAATTCAAGACATCACGAACAAAAATCAATAGTGCAAACCAGTTGTAAACACATTTGGACCTGATGAAATCATCAAAATACCCAAACAAGGTCATCTTGGTCAAATATTGACCAAAGTCAACTCTTAACTTTAAAGCCACGAAAATCGAATTCAACCTTCAACAAGATGAAAAGTCACTCTGCAGACCTAGTGGAATCATCAAAACTCAAAAATGACATTTCTAATCTCGAATGTTGACTTTGGTCATCTCTCTTAAGTTTTTGACTTTCAAAACTCAAAAACCCTTCAAAACTCATCTAAATATCTCAGGACCCAAACTAATACTCCTATTAACCCAAAATCACATTTCAGAACTGACGACATTGACAAAAATCCAATACAAGCTCAACTTCTATTAATGTTGACTAAAGTCAACTATATCAAATTTCTAACCTTTCAAAATAAAAATTTGCATAATTCTCAATTAATCACCTTGGAAACTGTGCCACCCAGTTCTACTAATCACAAGTACAATAATACAATTATAAGGAGGGGTGAAATGATCAAAGCATACTAAAAGTCAAAACTCACTATGAGGATTGTTATAATATTTTATTATATCAATTATTAGATTCCTCAAATAACTAAAAAACTAATTATTCTAGAAAAATGTGTGGCAGTAACAGATGCAACATCTAACACTCCTCCTTGCTTTTGTTGTTACAATCTAGTAAAGTTGGTCCTCCTCACTTTCTTCTTCCATTAGTAGTGCTTTTGAGTTATTTTGATTTTTGAATGTGCACACTTTTGTGACATGACTTGTTTGTTTATAATTTTCACATATTGCATCAGATTTCCACCAATATTTTTAAGTGTGTTTTCTTTTTGCAGTATTTGCATGGAGGATAATCAACTTTTCCTTTTTGGTGCTTTACATAAAAATTACTTTCATCAACTTTATCTTGTCTGAAAGCTCTTCTTTGCTCTTGTTTTTGCTGAAAACTTATTAATTTTGCAAGAGAGATGGTAGAGAGGTCTTTAGACTCTTCTAGGGCAGAGATTTTTGACTCAAATCTCTCTGAATAGTCACAAAAATATATTTAACTATTCTATTATCTTTAAAATTCTCGCCAAGCAACCTGATTTATTGACAATCAAAGAGATCTTGATAGAATACTTAGTGATGGTCTCACCCTCTGACATTCTCAGAGATTCAAAATTTCTTTTCAAATTCAAAATCTGATTTTGGTTGTCTCATTCACTCCCTTGATACTCTTTTAAAGTTTATCCCAAGTTTCTTTTGATGTCTCACATGTAATGATTTTAGAGAAGATAGAATCTATAACTAAATTTTGGATAAAATTCGGCTTTACATCTTCTTATTTTTTCTTCTGAAAGAGTTTTGATTTGTCCATAAGTAGAATTTTCAGGGAGTGGTTTTGAAGGTGATTCTTTCATTCAAATTCCCACAAATTATAAAGCTTCAAGATAAGAATTCATATTCACTACCCAAATTTGATAATTTTTACCAGTGAAGATTTTTGGAGCAATTAAAGTAAGAACATTGCTTGCCATTATTGATGAAAAATAGGTTAAAAGTGGTATAATTTAAAAATTAATTAAAATTTATATTAGTTAAAAATATCCCTGAGCGTTAAAAATAAGCATGATTTAAAATATATATCAATTAAAATTAATTGAACGTTCTTTTTCAATGAATGTACAAGATCATGACCACGCTGATGTCGTTGTAATAATTTATGGAGAGAGATGCAGACAATAAAATAAAAAATATGAATGAAAACTTTTTCATTTTAATTTTATTAATAATAAGTCTTTATATAGGCACATAAACAATGTAGTAGACTTCTCCTATAGCTAAAGTACTAGACTCTTACTAAAACTAATAAACTGAATATTCTACTAAATTAATTATTAGATTTCTCAAATAACTAAATAACTAATTGTTCTAAAAAAATTGTGTAGCAGTAACAGATGCAACATCCAACACTCTTCCTTGCTTCTGTAGCTGCAATCTAGTAAAGTTTGTTCTCCTTACTTTTTTCCATTAGTAGTGTTTGTGAGTATTTTTTAATCTTGAAAAGTGCACACTTTTGTAACATGACCTGTTTATTTATAATTTTCATATATTTCATCAGATTTTCACCAAAAAAAATTTCTAAATGTATTTTTTTTTGCAGTATTTACAAGGAGGATAATCAACTTTTTCTTTTTGGTGTTTACACAAAAAAGACTTTCATTAAATTTATCTTGTCTGGAAGCTCTTCTTTTCTCTTGTGCTTGATTAGCACCTTTTAATTCTACAAGAGAGATGGTAGAGAGATCTTTAGACATTTTTAGGGTGGAGATTTTTGACTCAAATTTATCTGCAATAGTCATAAAAAAATTTCAACTATTCTGTTATCTTTAAAATTCTCACCAAACAACCTGATTTTATTGACCGTCAATGAGATCCATAGTGATGATCTCACCTTTTTACATTCTAAGAGATTCAAAATCCCTTTTCAAATCCAAGATCTTATTTCGTATGCCTCGTTCACTTCTTTGATACTCCTTTTCGAGTTTATCCCAAGCTTCTTTCGCTGTCTCATATTTAAAGAATATAGAATCTACAACTGAATTTTGGATTAAAATTTTGGTTTTGCATATTCTGATTTTTTCTTCTGAAAGAGTTTTGATTTGGGTATAAGATTTTCAGGTAGTATTTATAAAGATTATTCTTTCATTACAACTTCTCACAAATCATAAGCTTCAAGATAAGAATTCATCTTTACTGTCCAAATTTGATAATTTTTACCAGAAAAAATTTCTAGAGCAATTAAAGAAAGACCATTGCTTGCCATGATTGATGAAAAATAGGTTAAAAGTGACATAGTTTAAAAATTGGATAAAATTGATATTGGTTTAAAAAAGCCCTAAATGTTAAAAATAAGCACGTGTTAAAATAGGTTAAAAATAGGTATGGATTAAAAATAGTTGAAAGTTCTTTTTCAATGAATGCATAAGATCATGAACGTGCTGATCCCACTATTATAAGTTTTGAAGAAAGATGCAGATAATAAAATAAAAATATAAATGAAAGCTTTCTCATCTTAATTTAATTAATAATAAGTCTTTATATAGGCACATAAACAAAGTAGCAGACTCCTCCTACAACTAAAGTACTTGATTCTTACTAAAATTAATAAATAGAATATTCTTCTAAATAAATTATTAGACTCCTCAAAAAATTAAATAACTAATTATTCTAGAAAATTGTGTAGCAGTAACATATGCAACATCCAACACTCCTCCTTGCTTTTATTGATGCAGTTTAGTAAGTTGGTCCTCTTCACTTTATTCTTCCATTAGTAGTGTTTGTATAATGACTCTTCCGGTTATTCCTGCATTTATGCTTTTCTTGTACTATTAGAGTTTGTCTGTAGTGGCCCCAAGTCATTTATGACTTGCTGGGACCAGTGATTCGGTTCCCTGGCCGTTTATTTGGTCGTTATGACCGTTTCCCTATTTTAGAGCCTTAACTTAGAATATCATTAGCTTCGGTCAATATTCTTGGTAAACGAACTTGAAATCGAATTTTGATAGTTTTGTTAGCTCTGAGGCATATATTTTGGTCTGGATGGACCCTTGATCGGGGTCTGGGAGCATTCAGTTTGGATTTGTGTTGGTTCTTATGTTTTCTAGCCAGTTGAACTTAGAAGTTTGACTTTGGTCAATATTCGAACAAGACGGCCTCGAATGGGATTTTCATCAGCGCAGTTAGTTCCGGAATGTCGACTTTGGACTAGAGGGACCTTTGGTTTGGGTCTTGAGGCTATCAGACTCATTTTTAGGTGTTGAGTTTCGCTCAAGTTAAAGATTCATTTTGGGCGTTAGGCCCACTTTTCATTAAACTGACCTCCATTGGGCTTTCTGTTAGTTCCATTGAGTCCAGAATGTTCTGTTGATTTGTTGCTGTAGGTGCAGGCCTATGGCCTTAATCGCGATCGCAAGAGAAGCCATCGTGATCACGATGGTCTATCTCGTTGGTCATCACGACTGCAAGGGTTCCTTCAAGTGATCACGATGAAGGGCATGTGCACCAGCTTCATTTGCTCTACGCGATCACGGGATCCCTCCTCGTGATCACAATGAAGTCTTTCCCCACTTGTTCTTTGCGATCGTGTGGCTTGTCCTCGCGATCACGATGGTCTAGCCATCATGTTCCTCACGATCGCATAGGGTCCCTTCACGATCGTGAAAAAGGACCATTGGGCAGTAGATAAGCTTTCTCCTTCATTTTTATCACTTCAACTCCGCCCAAACTCCATTGATATCAGTCCAAGATCCACAAAATATCATATTACTCCAATATTTGGTGTTGGGGTGTGATTTTCTTGCCTGTGATCGTTTCTCCATCATAATTGTAAGTTTTACCCGTTTAATTTCCATAATTCTCCTCTTTGTTTTTCCTTAAATTGCTCTTATAGTTGATAGGCTATTTTGAGCCTTTTTCTTTATCAATTTCTTTAAATATTCTGAGCATTTACTCTCGGGTGTGTGGCGATCATCTTATGCTCTTTCATTTCTAGCTTTGGATTGCGGGACCCACGGGCCCATCAGTGACTCAAATTTTGACCCAACTATAATTATAGCAATATGAGTATTGTTAGTCTCAATTTAACGCGTAGTTGTTATTTATGATAGTTTGATTGCATGTCGGAGCTTCTCGAAGTGGTTCGGGCTTGGACATTGTCATTCTAGCAGCTTGTTATTGAACGACAGGTAGGTTATGGTTTAACTATTTTAGACTTTGTATATATAGGATACAATTATATTAATTAGCATCCTTGGGTTGGTTTGATTAGCTTGGTACCCCAGACCCTGCCCAATCTTTCATGTTCGTATTATTTTACTCGTTTGATTGTAGAATTTATTATAGTTGCTTATATTACCCTGGTGGTCCTGTGTGGCCTTGTAATTGACTTTGGACCATAGATGGTAGGTTATTCGGAAATGTTCACGAGTCTCGAACATCGATATTCGTCTGTAGAGCTAGTTATATGTGTTGTAGAGTGATTGGAGCTTTTGCAGGACCGATAAGTCGATTGTGAGTCGTTGGGCTACTGGTTGTGATTGAGCATGCCATTATCATGCATATAAAGAGGTTTTTCACATGTTTTACTATGATTTTGGCTTCGGGCCTACTATTGATGATTTTCTAAACCTTGCATGTCCCCGAGGGCCTATTTTCGATAAAAAATAGTTATAAAAGGTTTGGAACTGATTTTTTTCATGGATCTTCTTGGGGTAAGAGAGTTAAAGAGATGATTTCTATCACTATTTTCATACTTACACTAGATCTGGTTGAGCTGTGGTGCTAGACATGCCTTGATAAGTAATTTGAGATGCTATTAGACTCGGTAAAGGCAAGCATCGGATCTGATTTACTATTGTTTTAGACCCGATTATATTCTAGCACCCTTGTTGGGGTATTTTTTAAGACTTGATTCACTGATTTAGACCCGGGTAGAACTCCAGGCATGCATTTTTGAGATCTGGTGACTTATTTGGATTCAGTTACATGCCAGATGATTATATTGAGGTTATGAGATTTAGTATGTTGTCTCTGCGTAGACTTTCATGGACCTTGTCGATACGGACCAAGGGTTACGTGTTGTGAATGTCGGAGGAGGGGTGTACGATAGAGTTGAGGTACTCGGGGAAATCCTTTCCATGGATCTTGCCTCTATTGGGCCTTTTTTAGGTACTAGAGGGGATAACATACGGCACTACTATCATTTGGTTTCAGCATATCACATCATATCATGCATATTGTGTTCGGATCCACCTTTGTTTGCTATTTGATAGGTGTACGCTCTGGTAGTATTGGATGCCAGAGGGTTTGTTTTCACTTGTATGTGTTCCTCGAGTGTATGGGCACCCGTGGGACTGTAGGGAGACTTTTATTTATTGTTATTCTATCACAATATTGATCCTGATTATGGTTGCATTCGATGACTGGAAACTAAGAGTGGTATTATGTTCATTTGGTTCTCTTGATGGTTATACTTGGGATATCGATTAATTATTCTTGACTTTAAAGTGGTATTACTAGCATGACTTGATTTTAGTCTTGTTGTCAAGCATAATTATCGTTATTTCCTTTCCTTCTTCCCTTTTTAGTTGAGGTTACTGGTACACCGCCTTCTTCTTAATCTTCCTCTATATACGGTCATTGCAAGGATCCCAGGTGCATTCTTTCTTTCTCCACGTGTGTTCTGTGTTGTATATTTCTATTAGCTAGCCTAGTATGTTATTTTCTTCTTGTATCCTTCTGTGCTAGCTTTCGTGTACTTATTCGTTGTTTCTATGACTACTTGATTCTTTTCTGCTACATTACTGCCCTTATATCTTATATGCGTCCAGTCGGCCTACGATACCTACTGGGTACACGTTGCTTAGCAATTGGTTCTCACACTACACTTTGCATCTTTCTGGTGCAGATCCTAGTGTGGGCCATCACTGCTGATTTATTAGAGACTCGTTCGGGCCGATCTTTTGGACTATCCGAGGTTGAGAATGAGCTCTTGACGCTCGGGCTTAACTTTTAGCTCATCTTTTGTATTATGTACTCTTTTACTATTCGGATACATATGTATATATTATTTTGGATTCTTTTGTACTCTGTATACTTAGTTTTGGTTCTTATACTATGATCCTAGGTTTTGAGTTTGGTTTAGATTCCGCTTATACTTTCTTGTTTCTTATTTCTTTATCTTGTTTCCTTGTTTCTGGTTATTTTCTATTCTTCCGCATGCTTGTTAGAGAGTAGCCCATTACTAACCATTCTAGGCTACAAGGATTGGTTCGCCTACTGGGGGGATTATTGGTGACATCATGACCAAGAAATCGGGTCATGATAATTTGTAAGTTATTTTGATCTTTGAACTTGCACACTTTGGTAACATGACCTGTTTGATTGCAATATTCACATATTGCATCAGATCTCCACTAATTATTTTTCTCAGTGTATTTTTTTGCAGTATTTGCAAGGAGAATAATAAACTTTTTCTTTTTGGTGCTTACACAAAAAATACTTTTATTAACTTTATCTTTTCTGGAACCTCTTCTCTTCTCTTGTGCTTGATTAGCACTTTTTTAATTCTGCAAAGAGAGATGGTAGAGTGATCTTTAGACTTTTCTAGGACAGAGATTTTTTTACTCAAAGCTCTCTTCAATAGTCACAAGATGTTTTTTAACTATTCTGTTATCTTTAAAATCCTCACCAAGCAACCTGATTCTATTGACAGTTAATGAGATCTTGTCAGAATATATAGTGATAATCTCACCCTTTTGCATTCTAATAGATTCAAAATCTCTTTTCAAATTCAAGATCTTATTTTGTCTGTCTCGTTCACTTCCTTGATAATCCTTTTTAAGTTTATCCCAAGCTTTTTTTTTCTGTCTCACATGCAATGATTTTAGAGAAGATAGAATTTGCAACTAAATTTTGGATTACCATTTTGACTTTGCATCTTCTGAAAGAGTTTTGATTTGGGCAGAAATAAGATTTTCAGGGAGTGGTTGTAAAAGTTATTCTTTCATTATAATTTTTTACAAATCATAAACTTCAAGATAAGACTTCATTTTCACTGTCCAAATTTGATAATTTTCACCGGTGAAGATTTCTGGAGCAATCAAAGAAAGACCATTACTTGCCATGATTGATGAAAAGTAGGTTTAAAATAGTATGGTTTAAAAGTTAGTTAAAATTAATATTTGTTGAAAATAGCCCTGAACGTGAAAAATAAGCACGAGTTAAAATAGTTTGAATACATGTATGGATTAAAAAGAGTTAAAAAAAATTCAATGAATGCACAAGATCATGAAGGTATTAATATTATTGTTATGATTTTTGGAGAAAGATACAACAATAAAATAAAAAATATGAATGAAAACTTCCTCATCTTAATTTTATTAATAATATCCCTTTATCTAGGCACATAAACAAAGTAGTAGACTCCTCCTACAACTAAAGTACTAGAATCATGCTAAAACTAATAAACTGAATATTCTACTAAATCAATTATAAAACTCCTCAAATACCTAAACAATTAATTATTCTAGAAAACTGTGTAGCAGTAACAGATGCATAAGTTAGGCCACTGGAGGACATGATACAAAAAGGTAAAGTTCTAATATGTAGAATTGAATCAACATCTTGAAATACATTATAACAATGGACGGTAGGATAAATAAGTCAATTCTATATATACTCCAAACACGCAGAAATAATTTACGCTACTTGTAGATGTAACTTAGATCAATAATTGTCTCATCTAACAAAATTATAAAACATTTCTTATATGTGGTTGGGTTGATTTAATTCAAGAAAATTGTAGAATATCATTGTTGGGTTGAGTTTGACAAAATGGGTATATTAAATTTTAAAGATTTTAGTTGCATCTGATAATCTAAATTTATTGGATTGAGCTTGAAAAAGTGGGTGTATCAAATTTAAGGGCGAAGTGCACAAATATATGTTTTTGGATTGCCATTTAATCAATATTCGTTGTATATATTTTACAAGTTTACATGTTTTTGGAAATAATTCAGGCATATACGATTGAGGTTGAAAATTCACATATGAAGTGTGATGAACGCTCAAATCGTGGCACTCCAACTAGGAGGTCACGACGATCCCGTAGTCAAAATACATTTATAAACTCAACGGATGTTGGGGTCGTACCCAAGGGACCTGATTTAATTAATTAGAGATTGTGCGAAGCGATTTCAAAGTGAGAGTAGTTGTTCAACAAAACCAAAACAATAAAATGGGGGAATTGGGAAAGTTGTCACTACTAACTCAATTCAAATAAAAACTATAAAATCGAGATGGGTGTACCAATAAGAACTAGATGACTAGGGGTGCATTTCCGATGGGGCATTCGCTATAGGATAGGGTAATCACTAATTCACTTGAATTCTCACCTATTGACACGGGTAGCGTTGGCTATGGGTGTGGAATGTTATCTCTCGATCAACATCCACATCTCCGATGATTTTAGTTAGAACATCATTCGGTGTGCTAAATAACCAACCAATATTTGCTTGGAGAGGTCGTCCTATTTCTAGCACGGACCCTTAAATGGGAGATTCCGCGATTGGAGCTATGTTTAGCCTCCAATCTAAGTGGATTCCCAAGTACCCACTGGCAATTTCACATCCACAACTACAAAATTCTCTCTCGAGCAATTACATAGCCAAGTAAGGTAAATTCATGTTTGCAACCACAAATTATTAGATTAAAACATGGTGAAATTACTGGACCCATATCAGATAAGCAGTTATAAGAGTGATTTAACAACACTCACACCCATTAGCTAAGCACCCATCATTAATACACCCCTAGACACGAGAAAATAGCCACTCATAAGAGGGGAAGAAGATATACCAGCTGGGTAAATCAAATTTCCATTCATTGTAGTTGATTCTCAAGTTCTAGAGTCAATTAGGCACATAATTTGTTAACCAAAAGATTGGATTGAAAACCCTCTCTCAATGGAGATGGAGAAAAGTGTTTACAAGCCAAAAATATCTCCAAGTTCTCTATCTGAAATTCTCTGCCAAAGATTGTATATAAAAAATAAGCTTAAAATTTCCTTTTATATGTTCCCAAATCGTCACATAAATTTAGGACAAAATTACCCTTCGGGTGGTGTGCGACGCGGTGTATGGTTCGCACGTTACAGTGTGCGCATGGCACACCTGCTTCGGATTGACTAGTGACTTCAGCCGCCTAAGTAGGCTTTGTGGAAGGTGGTGCATTTTGCACCATGGGATGTGCACATCGCATGGCGACCACACTCCTTAGCAGAATCTTTAGTCATCTTTGCAGCTTCATGCGGAGGAGGTGCGAACCGCACCTTGGCTTGTGCGTGCCGCACGACCACTGCACCTCCTGGCAGATTCTCCAGCTTTTCACAACTCTTCACACTTAGCTCCTTTTTGGCTCTTTTTGGGTCCATATCCTTGTTTTCCCTCTTCTATCCAAAGTACCTGCATAGACATCAATAAATCCCATAAGAACCTCTAAATTGATTCAAAATGTAGCAATAATTTATGGATATAGGCTCAATAAGTTGGTAGATTACCGACTTATCAAACCTCCAAACTTGAACTATTACTTGTCCTCAAGCAAGATACTCACACGGCAAGGAATAAATTATGCTAAGGCTCAATTAAGGCACAAAAAACTACTCTACACTAAAAATTTAAGAAAAATAAACAAACAAAGGACTCAAACAAAAGACTCAACTACTATGCTTATCTTAATTTGGACCCCCACATGCTCAAGGCAATTGCTCATTTCAAAAAAAAATTCAAAGGACATCATATTTCTTTTAAAACTCTAAGAGAATTTGCCATTCAAAATAAGACATTTTAGCTTCTCAAGTCATTGGCATGGACCGTCAAGATTTGCCTCGAGATTCGCCACACAACTTGTCTCATTCATTCCGCTCAATTGAAATAGATACTCTATGCTTCAATTCGAGTGCATCATGCCACTCACCATAAAAGAGAATCCCAGTCACAATTATTCAATTCTTAACCACGGGATTATAAGAGAACCAAGAAGACTCTCACTCTCTCAAGGGAGTTCAAGTGCATACGCATCGAACCATAGACTTGTCCTTCATGTAGATCGCCACTAATGTAGGGTAGCCAAGTTCAGAATCACCAAGGACTTGCGGGTTATAATGTTGGCTAGGGATAAGGTGAGGATATCATGTGGTTCAAGTGACTATACCTCCCTAATGCTCTTTGTTTTCATTTCAAACGCCGCTCACATTTTTCAATTTTTAACTTCACCTTATTTCTCCCTCGCACAACCCAAGATTTATCCTTTTAACCTCATGATCATTCACACCTTATATCACCTTCACTTGGTAGCACCTATTTTTTCTTTTCAATTTGCTCATTGGATTGGACTTTTGGAGCACTTTTCAATTCTCAAATCAAGGTTCTACCTTGCACTTGAAGTGCAATCCTTTTCTTCTCCTCATTTGATCACATGCACCCCCCAAACTTAGGCATTTGCCTATGTTATCTTTTGTTTCCCCCCCAAACTTAGGTTTTTAGCCTACATTTCATTTTCAAGCAATTAGGGAGGATGGGTGCCAAGATAGAGGTTCCAAAAAGGTCAAGGTGTTACAAAAGTGTCAAAGAATGGTCACAAGCTCAAAGGAGTTCACTAGGATTTGATGTCATTGGGAGGTCATTTGCGTTAAGTGGCTATCACAAAGGGCCTAAGGTCATTTCCAAGCTTGGTTACACCTAGAATTTTGCCTTGAATCACATTCGGGGCAAGTTCTAGACGACACTTATGCACAAGAATCAAGGTAATGCCTCACCGCACAAGGCATCATGCCATAAGACTTCATCTATTAGTCCCACAATCAATTGGAGAAAATGACTTTTGACAAGCTATTCCGAGTTCATTACACACTCATTTGTGAGTCAATCGAGCCAAAGCGAGAGTGTGCAAGTCATGACAAGAGAACGTTTTTCCTCAAAAATTTATTTCCCTTCTTCCTTTCCTTTTCAACAAAATAATTTACCCTTGCAGAGAGGTTGAGCTTATGGAGTCATCTGAAATCACTGGCTAGGCAATGTAATGACCCTTGGATAATTCTAGTGGACTTCAATGCTGTGCTATCACATAATGATAGGTTAAATGGAGAGCCAGTCACTCCCCAAGAGACAGCAGAGTTCCAGGAATGTATCGATTATATGGAAGTGGGTCAAATACTAACTAGGGGGAGGCACATGACTTAGTGCAATAAAAGGACTGGAGATGCTAGAATATACTCACATATTGACTGGATGTTTGGTAATAGGGAATGTTTTCAGCAATATCACTACATTGAGGCAGAATATTTAGCACCTGGTTGTTCTGATCATTCACCAGTACTATTGTCTACCAAAACCTATCCATCACACTTAAGAGCTCCCTTTAGACTTCTAAATTTGATGCTATAGCAGGAAAAGTTTAAAGAGATGGTGGAGGAAGTATGGAGGTTGCAAATACATGGGCATGTTATGTACAGAGTATGGAGAAGGTTGCAGATCCTAGCTCAAAAGGCAAGGTTGTTGAACAAGGAATATTCCTCAATAGAGGTGAGACTGAACCTATTAAGAAACCAACTACAGGATGTGCAGGAGAGTATGATAATAGACCTGTTTAATCAGGGACTTATCACTGAAGAAAGGGATATAATCTAGAACTTGGAGAAATGGGAAGGAGTGAATGAGAGGGTACTAAAGCAGAAATCTAGATCCATCTAGATACAACATGGTGATGAAAATTCCAAATACTTTTTTGCTCATATGAAAGCTAGGCAAGCAAGGAATAGAATATCATCCATATACAATGAGCAAGGGATCAAGTTAACAGAGCCTGTGCAAATCCAACAAGAATTTATACAATTTTTCAAGACACTACTTGGTACTGCAGCAACAACATTACCTTGCCTAGATATTGGGGTGGTACGAGATGGCCCTTGTCTTACAGTGCTACAACAACAAGAGTTATTGCTTCCAGTGACATGCAAAGATGTAGAACAACCTCTGAAGGACCTCCCCATTGATAAAAGTCCAGGTATTAATGGTTTCAATGTTGAATTCTTCAAAACTTTCTGGCATGTCATAGGAGAGGAGGTGACTGCAGGGGTGCTAATGTTCTTTGAAAATGGTAAATTGCTGAAAGGTGTTAAATCTACTACCATTACCCTTATCCCTAAAGTCCCTACCCCTACTTATGTTAAAGAATATAGACCAATTGCTTGTTGTACTACTATTTATAAGTTGATTGCCAAAATATTGACTGCTAGGCTTAAAACAGTAGTAGACACATTGGTCAGTCCTGCACAGTCAGTTTTTATTGATGGTAGAAATATACTTGATAATGTGGTGATTGCACATGAACTTGTGAAAAGATACAATCAGAAGGGTGTCTCAGCCAGGTGCATCATCAAAGTTGATATCAGAAAAGCTTATGATTCTATAGAGTGGCCATTTCTTAGGATGGTATTGTTAGAGTTTGGGTTGCCTACTAAGATGGTTGACCTCATCATGGAATGTGTAACCATGGTACAATACAGTCTTCTGAACAATGGGGGGTTGACACCACCATTCCAAGCTAAGAAAGGGCTTAGGCAGGGGGATCATATGTCCCCATATCTTTTTGTTCTAGCCATGGAATATCTCCACAGAACCCTACAACAACTAAGACATAATCCACAGTTCAACTATCATCCAATGTGTGAAAAGCTGGGCATCATAAACATTTATTTTGCTGATGATCTGCTAATGAGTTACAGGGCTGATGATATATCAATTAACTTGCTATTCAGTACCTTCCAACAGTTCTCTCTTGCCTCAGGTCTCTATGCTAACATGGAGAAAAGTGCACTATATATTTCAGGGGTGGAGCCTACTTTCAGGGATAAAATATTGGCTGATTTGGGATTGTCCTTAGGTACATTGCCATTCAAATACCTCAGAGTACCACTATCCACTAGAAAGTTATCAGTTCAACAATGTATGCCTATTGTGGAAAAAATGATAGCAAGAGTCAAGTGTTGGTCTTCAAAGCTTCTTTCTTATAGTGGTAGACTTCAACTGGTGAAGAGTGTGCCATTTGAAATGAAAAAGTATTGGGCTCAGATTTTTCTTCTTCTTAAGAAGATTCTAACACTAGTAACCTCAGTGTGCAGGACATTCTTATGGACTGGCAGCAATGAATGTTCTAGAAAGGCACTAATTGCCTGGGAAACAGTGTGTATGCCAAAAAAAGCAAGAGGATTGAATGTGATCAAACTCATTAGATGGAATAGAGCATCCATATGCAAACTACTTTGGGCTATGGATCAAAAACAAGACAGATTGTGGGTGATCTGGATTCATACTTATTATATGAAGGCTAACAAGGTTGACACTCTTCAAATTCCAAAGAAAGTTAGTTGTCTAGTCAGGAAGATCCTTGATGCTAGGAAGTGGCTTGATGGTGTAGGAAATGTGCAGACAGAGTTGCAAACATGCACTGGTCCTAAAGGTTTTAGCATTAAGAAATGTTATCTAGGGATGTTGCCTTAATATACAAAAAGGCAGTGCAGCAAGTTGACTATGGTGCAAGGCCAAATGCCTCGACATAAGTTTATCTTATGGTTGGCTCTACATAAGAGACTCACCACTGTTGACAGAATTTTGAAATGGGGCAAAACAGTTGATACTGATTGTGTTCTATGTCAAAGGCAGGTTATGGAGACACATAATCACCTTTTCTTTGACTGCCCATACTCTTCACAATTTGGTCAAGACTGCTACGTTGGCTTGGTTACATCAAAACTATTGGAGGATGGGCTCATAAAGTAACTTGGCTTACTATCAGGATTAGGAACAACCGACCCCAGGCAGGATACTTGGTTTCTGCTATGCTGCTGCAGTTTACCATATCTAGTCGAAAAGGAATGCTAGAAGGTTCAGGAACCACTGTACAGCCACAGCTAAAAGACTTTGACATTGCTTTACTGCTCTATATTGCAGGGCAAAAACATCCGAAATGGGGGCAAAGGTTACAACAGTTAAACTTGTATCCAAGCTAGATAGTTCCAGGCTAGTTGTGTTTATTATATTATGTTTAGCTGGATATAATGTAAGCAACTTTGCCTGCAAATGCTAGATGCAAAGTGAGTAGAGTGGCCAGCTTGAGTCCATATAGGCTGGCAGATTTGTAATGTTGACACTTTTGGTTAAATGAAAAACTTTCCTTTTGACCAAAAACAAAACAATTTACCAAGAAAATTTTCTGGTGGGCTCATTATGAGACAAGCACTTACGGACTCAATTCTAAACTAAACTTGGCATTTTCCCTTAAGAAAGTCGCTTCTCAATCTATCATAGGGAAATACCAACCTGGTTCGACACACAAAAACAAAAGAAAAGAAAAAAGAAAATAATCAAAACTTTTGCTCCTTGGGAAAGAACCGTAGTATTAAGAAAACCCTCGGAGTTTATTTCTACACTACTATCAACAAGGTGATCCACAATTTTTTCCGCGCTCATGAGTCAATCAAGAACAAGCCTCGATGTAGGCATTTAGCACATTTGCAAGGCATGGGTAGTAGAAAAATAGGGCATGTAAGACCAACCCGGCGCACCATCAATAAAAACATCAAGCCCGACGAGGGCACAATTAAGCTCAAAATCAACAAGAAAGAAAAAAGTAATGGCATCACAATCAATTATCCAAAATGTACCCGACAAGGGCCAAATAAAATTAAGCAGAATAGTCAACTAGGCCCGACAAGGGCAATAAATTGTCTCAAGACCACTCACGGGCACCAAAAAGTAAGTAAAAGAATCCACCCCCTCCCATGAAAGAAGCATTGTACTCAATGCTCATAGTGCAATGGGAAAAGGGTGGAACTCCCTGTAGGATCTAGTCCTCCTCATCATCACCATCAGAAGCAGTTTCTTCTTCAACATTCTTCCCACTTGGGCCAGCACCACCCCTTTGAGAGTTTGCCAAAATTGTGGAGTCTTAAAGCACTCTCTGAAACTCGGGGTTCTCATCATCGTCTAGCTCTTGCTCAGCATGCCCGGGCAGCTCTTCTTCCGCATAGGAGGAAAAAAAGTTGTCCAACGAGCCGGGAATCTTTTGAGATGGTGGAAATGTAGTCAAATCCTCTTGCACCACAGGGGATTTGCCTTTAGCTTTGTCAACATCCCACCAAGTTTCATGATTGCTCCCTCCATGACATCAACCCGCTTGCATAGCGTGTTCAGACTATCAACCACCCCCTTCACTGCACTCTTAACCGCCATGTTGATCATTTCAGGTAGTTTTATGGCTAAGTCTGCCAGTTGCTTCTCATGACTATGAGTTTTGTCGACCATATCTTGAAGACCACTCTTTGTCATAGAGGGAGTGGGGGACTATGGGAGTTCCTCCAAAGTATCCCTAGAGAGGGGAAAATTGTCTGCTCTAGCACCAGTCTCGTCACTATCCATCTTACTCGTCTTCTCTGTCCTTTGCCTCTTGAACCTGGGGGCATACTTGTCTGTCTTTTTATCAAGATCGATGACCCCGATAGCATGAGTGAAGTTGTCGCAAGGGAGAATAGGAACATCCACTTTAGCACACAACTTGGTGATCAGGACCGGGAAGGGAAATGAGTCATTTCCGCGATGAGCTTTCCTCCGGATAACCATTGTAGCCACCTCTCCAAAGTTTATATGCTCCCCCTTCATGAAAGCCTCAATTAGAATGACACACTCTTGAGTTATCTTTTGGTCATTTTAAGAGGAGAGAGTACGCTTGTGCACTACATCATACCAAAGTCGCGCCTCAAATACCAATGATCTCATCGGTATATCGCCTCCCATGATGGACCACACAGGGGTGACTAGAGAAATGGTGCGAGCAGTCTCTTGATATGTCTTGAACTCAACAGTTATTCTAGCAATTAGGGTTGGTGAAAGGTCAATTAGGTGTCCCCAATATATAACATTGATTGTCGTAAGGGTGACATATACTTTCTTGCCTCTGACAGTGACATCATCAAGATTGGGGAACTTGTCTTTGGGACCTTTATAGACTTTAGAATCCTGCATGGCTTTATAAACCTCAAAGAATTCGTGGACTATTTCTTTATAGTATCCTCCGGGTACATCTTGAAATGGCTGTCACCCTCTAGTAGCAAACTGGTGATGCATATTTGGAAACTCGTCACCAACTTCCCCTAGATTAAAGCTCTGCTCCACATTGAATCCTCTATCTTTGTCCTGTTTGTAGAGAGCTCTCATGCCCTCTATTCCAAAGAGGAGCCTTGCTTCATCTGCAGCTAATCTTTTCCTTACTTGGTTTCCCGGGTTTCTCCTGCTAGAAGACATAGTCTGCATCAAAAGATTGTGAGCCAAAAACAAAACAAAATCTACTAAGGGTGGAATGCAACATATTAGAAATCAAATTAGGTGTTTGTTGTCTTGTACGGACCACATGCGAAATGTACTAGGAAGAGTGTGTGTTGCATGTGCTGTCGCACAAGCCAACAGAACCTTCAGGAAATTTTTCTGCTAAGGTGCGATGCTGGTGCGATCCGCACCATCAAAAGTGCGTGTCGCACCATGTTTCGCCCCTCAAATCAGTGTTCTGCACTTTCTATCAACTAGGTGTGATGCCTTGTGCGACCCACACATCAAGATGCATCATATGCGAAATGCACAATGGCACAATTGGAATTTTTTGTTCCTTGTGTTCTTGTCAGTTACGCATATGATCCATAGAGCAAGATGTGCTTCAACACTTAGCACCATACACAACCAATTCATAATAACAAAGGGGGCAAAGGGGATTCATGACCATAACTTTCGGGTACTCAGACTTCCCCGGATTTCCATTAACACAAAACCAACAAGAAATGACTCAATGACTTCCCTTAAGATGGACGTTACCCCGTCTATCATCGGGAACATCAAGCCCTCCTTGCAATGTTGGGCACAAATAGCATATCAACAATTAACCTCCTCCCCTCACAAGATCATACAACCCAACTAGATTTTCAATAAGGATCACGGGCATACAATCAGCAACATTCAACCTCAATTATCAATTATCAATCAAAACCGTGTGACTACCGATGACTTGCCCTTAAGAACGACGTCACCCAATCTATCAACGGGCCAAATCAAGCACTAGTCACAAGTGGGTTACTCAGACTTCACCCCATCACAGATATTAAGGCTAAACATTACTACCAATCAATATGCATAGTTAAGATTAACAATCTACCAAGTTGACATTAAAAGATTTCATCATTACAACTCAAAATTGAGGACCCAAACTTTTCGGATCTCACCCATTATCAACATGGCTAATCTACTAAGCATGCTTCACACTATGAGTTACCAACAATCATAAAAACAACTGTTTAACATTGGGGAACTTACCACAAGTGAAGATTATGAAGGGAAGAATGGAAATCAAAGTTTTTTGAATTCCAATAATGGTGACCCACAAAACCTCCCAGAGAATGACAGCGGCGACTTGGAGAAGTGGTGGATAATATTGGGTGATAAGAGGAGAAGGATTTATGGGAGTTTGAGGGGTTTGGAGAGAATTTTTGTGGAGGATTTTGAGAGTTGTGGAGAAAGATGGTGGAAAAAGAAGGGAGAGAGGCAGTTTTAAAAGAAAAAGAAGAAAAAGAAGAAAAAGAGTCGGCTGGGTCATCTCCGGGTTGGGTCAGTCAATAGGTTAGGTCAAGTAAAAATTTAGATTTACCTCATGTGCATCGTGACATGCATTTCGCACCAGGCAAGGTGCGGACCGCATGGCATATCGCACATGCCCTTTTTTTTTCCCTTGGGTTTACCCAGGCATCTATTTTATGGTGCGATGGAGGTGCGACACGTACTTGGGCTTGTACAGTCCGCATAACCCAGCGCATGTCACCTCCATTTTTCACTTTTCCTCCAGGCCTTCTATTTTGGTGTGCGGTTGGTTGTGCGACATGCATAATTTCTTGTGCGGTCTGCACCGTCCACCGCACGACACATTTTTTCCTTGTTTTCCCTTGTCCATGTTTCTATTCCATGCGTTTCCTATAGAACATCAAAAACAATAAACAATAACAAAAAAAACAAAGAAAGAAACTTGGGTTGCCTCCCAAGCAGTGCTTGATTTAACGCCGCGGCACGATGATACTACCTCAATCCTTATTTATTTTTGGGGTTGTTGATGGTGTCGCTAGGAAGTGTTCCCTTCATCCGTGGGTTCATTTGGCTTGATAGGTGGGTCATTTGGTCCGCAAGGTGTTTGATCGAGGCACTATAGGAGCTCACCATTTGGTGAAGTGTAGAGACCTCACTATTTAGCTCACTCACTCCCGAGTTTGTAGTGTCCACCTTCTTAAGAACCAAGGACAACATGTCCTCTAACTTGGATTTTCTGGGATTGCTTGTTCCTAATTGGTATAAAGAATCAGATTTGTTTGGGGGGATGTAAGGATTTGAGCTCCGGTGATTAAAGCGATCACCATCCTTATCTCTTTCACGCCAATTGCCATCCCTTGCTTTGTCTCTAATCTAACCTTGATTCTCCTCCTGTGGGCGATAATACCCTGGGTGAGAACCCTCCGACACATATCATAGCTTACCATCAACCTCAGTCATAAGCTCAACATTATTTACCTCAATATTTGGTGTACTCACTGCATTCACCTTCTTAACACCAGCTCCCATCACATGCTTGGTCATCAAGTCAATTTGTGTCATTATTTTAGCCAAAGCTTCATCTCGCTCCTTATCTTTTCTCCTTGTTTCATTCTTCAAGATTATTGAGGGCGTTCCCAAATTTAACACCTCTACCTCTCTCGTATGCCAAGCTCGATTGGTCTTGATCATTCGTTCTAATAGCTCCAAGGCAATGTGAAACTCAAGGTCCATGAAGGTGCCACCTCCAAGATTATCAGCCACCGATTTGTTCATAGATTTCAATGACTAGTAGAAGCTTTGGAGCAACATATTGTCTGACAACTCAGGGTTTGGGCATAATAGAAGCTTCTTTTTGATTCATAGACAAACTTCATGAAGAGGCTTGTCCAAGAACTGCCTAAAGTTGGTAATCTAATCTCTTAACTTCATCATTCGAGATGGAGGAAAGAATCTCGAGGTGAATGCCTCAACTAACTCGGCCCAAGATGTGGTGGATCCATCCGGAAATTCTTCCAACCACGCTATGGCTTCCCCTGTCAAAGAGAAAAGGAATAGGCGCAATCGGATGGACTCTTGGGAGATATTTTGGATCATGTATGGTTGGAAAATCTCCATGAAGTTCTGAATATGATGGTTGGTGTCCTCGTGGGCAGCTCCACTAAATAGCCCTTTCATTTGAATCAAATGGAGCATGGTGCTTGTCACATGAAAGACAATAGGCAGATTGCACCTACACCTCTGTGCATCATTGGCTCATCAGCGTTGGCGTTGTAGAAGCCGCCAATGCTCTCATTGTCCTCGGTTTCTTCCATAGCCGGCCTGCTCAATCAATACTCAAAAATAACAAAAAAGTAAAAGAAACCAAGAACTCTCAAGTTGACTTCAATACAACAATCAAAAACTAGCTAATACTCAAGTCCCCGACAACGGTGCCATTTTTTATTAACGCTTAAATTGTGGCTCTCTAACTAGGAGGTCACAATGATCGCGTCTTCAAAACACATTTATAAACTCAACGGATGTTGGGGTCGTACCCAAGGGATCTGATTTAACTAATTAGAGATTGTACGAAAAGATTTCAAAGTGAGAGTAGTTGTTTAACAAAACCAAAACAATAAAATAGGGAAATTGGGAAAGTCTTCACTACTAACTCAATTCAAATAAAAACTATAAAATCGAGATGGGTGTACCAATAAGAACTAGATGACGAGGGGTGCATTTTCGATGGGGCATTCGCTATAGGATAGGGTAATCACTAATTCACTTGAATTCCCACCTATTGACACAGGTAGCATTGGCTATGGGTATGGAATGTTATCTCTCGATCAACATCCACATATCCGATGATTTTCGTTAGAACATCATTCGGTGTGCTAAATAACCAACCAACATTGGCTTGGAGAGGTCGTCTTATTTCTAGCTCGGACCCTTAAATGGGAGATTCCGCGATTGAAGCTATGTCTAGCCTCCAATCTAAGTGGATTCCCAAGTACCCACTAGCAATTTCACATCCACAACTACAAAATTCTCTCTCGAGCAATTACATAGCCAAGTAAGGTAAATTCATGTTTGCAACCACAAATTATTAGATTAAAACATGGTGAAATTACTAGAACCATATCAGATAAGCAATTATAAGAGTGATTTAGCAACACTCACACCCATTAGCTAAGCACCCATCATTAATACACCCCTAGACACGAGAAATTAGCCACTCATAAGAGGGGAAGAAGATATACCAGCTGGGTAAATCAAATTTCCATCCATTGTAGTTGATTCTCAAGTTCTAGAGTCAATTAGGCACAGAATTTGTTAACCAAAAGATTGGATTGAAAACCCTCTCTCAATGAAGTTGGAGAAAAGTGTTTACAAGCCAAAAATATCTCCAAGTTCTCTATCTGAAATTCTCTGCCAAAGATTGTATATACAAAATAAGCCTAAAATTTCCTTTTATATGTTCCCAAATCATCACATAAATTTAGGACAAAATTACCCTTCGGGTAGTGTGCGATGCAGTGTACGGTTCACACGTTACAGTGTGCGCGTGGCACACCTGCTTCGGATTGACTAGTGACTTCAGCCACCTAAGTAGGCTTTGTGCGAAGGTGGTGCGTTTTGCACCATGGGATGTGCGCATCGCATGGCGATCGCACTCCTTAGCAGAATCTTTAGTCATCTTTGTAGCTTCATGCGGAGGAGGTGCGAACCGCACCTTGGCTTGTGCGTACCGCACGGCCACTGCACCTCCTGGCAGATTCTCCAGCTTTTCACAACTCTTCACACTTAGCTCCTTTTTGGCTCTTTTTGGGTACATGTCCTTGTTTTTCCTCTTCTATCCAAAGTACCTGCATAGACATCAATAAAGGCCATAAGAACCTCTAAATTGATTCAAAACATAGAAATAATTCATGGATATAGGCTCAATAAGTTGGTAGATTACCGACTTATCAAAGTGCATGTAAAAGTTATCGGTATCTTGTGTTTAAAATATTAGATCAAAAATATAAAAGAAGTAGAATATTATTTCGAGCTCACAAGTTGCTTGTGTGTCCTTAAGGAATTATAACCACCTCACTGTTGTCAAGGTTTTGAGTTACGTTCTTCTAGGATAGTATGGAATTTTTTTTTGTATAATAGAGTTAATACAAATTACAGAAATCTGGCAAACTCAACAAATAGATCAAATCACACAATACTTAAGTTTTTTATTTGAAAATATTGCACCAAGAAGAAGAGAATAATTTCAGATTTTTAATGTATTCAATTTGTAAAATCTTTGGTAAGACTTCTAAATTTATAGACATAAAAAGGTTAGATGCAGAGATATCGTCCAAAAGGTGCCTTTTTGGTTCAATCCAAAAGTTGGACTTTCTCATTTCTCATTCACACTTTAAATCCCCAACAATCCCCACATGAATAGGGAGTGACTTTAAAGATGAAAATATGTTTGACAAACTGTGTGATTTGCAAGTATGATTAATCTCATCCGAATAAGTTGGTTTCTCTTTAAACTTTCATAGTGAACTTATGTTGAATATGCTCGGTCAATTGGTAGATTTAGTATGTTTAAAATATAAAACTTTGGTATACACCTAGAAAACTATAAGTCACACAATGAACTCTTTAATCATCTTTGGTTCTCATTATTTAGTTTATTTTAGCCATGAACACTGTCTGATTTTATAAGTGCATAGAGAATGGTCTTACAGAATCCTCCTTGAAGTGGCTTACACTTCATACTTACATAAGTGATTTCTAAATGTGTAATAATGTAGATAAAATATTTAATAATCTCATATCAAATTTAGAAATCATTAAAAATAATAACGCTTTATCCTAGTACTGAACATTATCTTCATCATGAGAATGGACTAATATTTTACTTTGAGAATATTAAATTATCAATGATAAATTTATTTTTCTCCTTGAACCTAGATCTTGGGATATCTAGTCTTCTAAGTAGAGTTATCGCCATGTTGACTTGTCCTCACTCATATAGTTCTATTTTCTGTGATGATTTCTCAACAACCTCTCTAGTTAGGACTTTTATAAGTGGATCTGACACATTATTCTTTGACTTTACAAGTCAACTATGATAATTTTTCTAAAGAAAAGTTGTCTAATGATATTATATTTTTATCATTTATGATGAAATTTTCTGTTATACATAATGCTCTCAATTTTTCAGTTATCGCTTGACTATTGCTACATATTTATACAGGTGCCAATATGATTTGAGCCAAGATAAAATATTTTTTAAGAAATTCAGAAGCCATTCAACTTCTTCACCGGATTTATATAATGTGATAAATTTAAATTTCATTATTGAACAAGTGATGCAAGTCTGTTTGGATAATTTTCAAGATGCAATCCTCCACAAATGATAGAAATGCATTCACTTGTGGATAAAGTTTTAGCTGATCCGATAATTCATCTTGCATCACTATATTTCTTATTTAACTATGAAATATTTATCATAGTATAAATCACATTTAGAAAATAGAATATATCATAGACTATATCTACACTTAAAGTGACATCATTATATCAACACTTATGGATGATTGACCTCAGTTGTAGTCACAATCTTTTAACAATGTATGTATTTATCAACCATTTCACTTCTTATAAGTCTACTTCTTCAAATATCCAACAAGTGATACATTCACTGATGTAAAAATCCAAGTTATTATTGATTTTTATCATTATTATCAATTGGTTCTTTGATTTATAAACCAATGAACCTATACATTCAATGAACCATATTATTTTTTCAAAGGGATATCTTTTAATAAACACATTTCATCATAAAAAGTCACAACTTTTAAGTGACAATCATTCACAAAATTAAAGAATATGACCTTTAGTAAAAAGACACGATCAACTATCAAATCAGTAGTTTAATCAACTAGTCCTTACCAAGACAAAATGAGTTATGTGAAAATTTCACTAACTACCATATCAATACCATCAAGGAAATATATTATGGAGTTGATATAATCACTACAACATTTTAGGCTTAACCACCCCCGTAAAGTGTGGCCTAAACTAGCAAAAAGTGTGGCCTTTGATCAAAGGCTACTTTTTTTGACTTTAGGCAACGCTTTTTCGGGGGTGGCCTCCCTTGACTTTAGGCCACACTTTTGAAGTGTGGCTCTAGTAGCTACGCTTAGAAAGCCTGGCCAATGAGGTACAATGGCCACGCTTTGTAGCATCTCATCAACAACACTCTTATTTTATAAAACTACACTTTAAAGCGTTGCCTTTTCTTTGTTATTGGCCACGCTTTAAAAGCGTAGCCTTTTATACCTCCTCTACAACAACACTTATAAAGTGTAACCTTTTCTTATGTGCATGCCACACAATTGACATCCCTATAGCCACACTTTTGAAGTGTGATAACATTGTCTAGAATTTTTAGTGCCATAATTTTTATTTGGAAAATTATAAATTTGATTTGCATATATTCACTAATCACATTATTATATATATAAATGATCTCAAGCACCAAATTACCTAATAAATAATTCAAATGTGTAGATTTGCAATAAACTTCAAAACACAACATGTCTTGTACTACACATACTTAGAAAGCAATGATTTAAAGATTTGTTCTAGCGATGAATTCCACACAAAACCAAATGTATTCAAACATACAAAACAATAGTTCAAAAACTCTTTATCGTTCACTTCAATCGATCGAGTTGACTTGTGGCCACCATTCAACTTTGATCACCCGCATTTCCCTACACATTCAAAATGAAAATTAAAAGTTAGAAAAAATATCATGCTCAACACTAGTCATGGTTCATAAAATTGAGTATGAGAAAATCTTAGTACTCCAGCCAAAAGACAAAAGACAAATACATCATGCTCAACAGATAGAATAAGGACTATCTTGAGTAATGGTCCACACTTGAGGGAATCTGAAATATTAAAGATGAGGAACTTTGCTATTAGAGAAAAGGAGTCAGCTAACACAGTGGATGGACTAAAGCATACAGAAACAAGATATATCCATAACGAGCATTGCTTGAAAGGTAGTATTATGAAAGGTCAATTAGAAGTATTGAAAGGCACCAGAATCCATAATGTGTCATGATTCGCTACATTGTAAGTTTAAAACCAAAGAAGAGAGAGCAAACTTGACTTATGTTGCACTAACTTGAGCTAGACCAACAATATTAAATAAATACTCTTGTATCTAGAAGTGATCAAGTAAACCACATTTGATGGTAGGATTGCATGGATATATCCAAGATGTAAGTTTCATTTCTGAATCTGAACACAAGACTCATTTTAGCTAAAACACAAGTCAAGATAGACAAACTAAAATTCATCAACATACTTTAGTAGATTTGATCATACAAAACTAGGAAAAGTCAATTATATCGGCTTTTAGCTTTATGCAGTCGGACCTTCTTCATGTTATCAAAAGCTTTCAGTTACTTCAGATATATGCCGCTGCTAAATTATTTCAAAAGCTTTCAGTTACTTCAGATATGTGCAGCTGCTAAATTGTTTCTTCTTTTTTTGAATGATAAGGAAGAGCATATTTAGCATCTCAAATGGGAAATAAAAACTAGTCCAAATTTATGTAACTCATCCATAAAAATGCACAAAACAAAAACCACACAACATAGAGAATCAGAAACTCATGATAAAAACTAGCTCAACTAAAAATGTCAATGGCATTTGTTGTGTCATTGATAACAGTTGTTGCTATGGGCTCTGCATTCTTGATTTCAAGAAAGCACAGGAAGAAATCCACTAACAAGATTACAGAGAATGAGAAGATTAAAGATGAATCTAGTAATAAAGAGCTTCATTTTATTCTTCCTGATTCTTCTTCTCCGTGTATACAACAACAACAGCAACCTTGCAGGTTATATTAGTAATACAAGTAGAGGACAAAATCATAATTTTGAGTCTATGAGTTGATAAATTCTTCCTGCTTAAACGTACTCAACCTCCCCCATACAATGTGTGGGTATACATGTAACCATGATCATTTTCTAGTATGTCACCATTGAGCTTTTAATGGCTGACTATTAGAGGCTTTTCTGTAGTGAAATTACTAGTAATCTTTTCTGTAGTGAAATTACAGACAACTGGGGCATACACAATGAGGCTAGTTAAACTTATATTGCATTGTAAGTAACAAAAAGGTACTATAACTTTTCACATTTATACACTTGGTGTAGTACTATTAGACTGTAGGTACTATGGTCATGTTTAGACAACTCTGCATGTGCATACAAAAACAGCAGACAAGTTGACTATTTTAGCAACACAGTGGTGGATAAATAATACATATGAAATGCACATTTAAGAAAATCTAGAACCCCCAGCTAGTACAAACTCAAATTCACTAATAGGTCAACAAGATATGATTTCACTACAATTCATACTAAGCAAGAAATTCCCTTGAAGCTAGACACGATAATACATGGCACCAACAACCAACTGTGATCAGCAGGGACCAACTGACCAAATCCCATTGTACACAATGAGTATTTGAGGCAGAATTCTCATCAATCTGGTGATGAGATTGATAATGCAAAAGAATAAAATATAAAATACCTTTTCAAGAACTGATCCGTGATTTGAGTCGGAAGAATTTGGAAGTGTTTGCCCTCTTACAGCTCGTGCACTGCTTGCATCAACAGGTGAAAGAAGGTTAGATCCATCACACCCTGGTATATCTTGAACATTCAATCCAGGGTTGTTTTGCACCAATTGACTAAAAAAATATCGCATTTCTTCTCTCATTTCACACATTTCTTTCTTAAGAGAAGTGACTTCATTGGCATGCTTTTGTTTAAGCTTGTTGGTTTCCTCATCTCTTTTCAGAGAAGTTGTTGTCACTGATCTACCATAGCATCTAAGTCAACCAGGCTGCTCCTTTCCAAACACTGCCCTGAATGAATCATCGGTTGTTTCCCCAGAATTTTGACGATTCTGAAGTTCAGCCTATCAAAAAGAAGTTCTGTAAACAGTATGTACAAACACAAAAACTTTATATATAGAAAAAAGTTTAAATGGCAGCTATCTAAAATTTACAATAAACTAACTGATTACATTGTTTAGGTTAAATGAATGCTAAATTATACTATTGCCTTTCAGTGACTGATCATTGCCCTCTCAGATTGAAGTTTTAACAAAATAAATTAAGTTGTCATTCAAACCATCCTAAGAAAAGTATACTATTGCCTTTCAGTGACTGATCACTGCCCTCTCAGTTAAGTACTATTAGTGATTTTAAATGAATGCTCAAAATTATTCGGATCCCTTAGTTTTTTAGTTCATGACACTTTTCTCTGTTTAACAAACTATTTCTACCAACTAATTTAAATTTACAGAACACATATACAATAAAATTACTAAGTTTAAACAGCTTAACATAAGTAAAGATCTAACTTAGATTTTCATAATGTAAGATAAGGTGAGGAAGTTCCAGATTTATACACTCCAGCAAGCAACATTAGAGTAGATTGCTTACAAATGTAAAACATGGTAAGAAAGTTCTAGCAGTTCCCCAATATCGAAAAAAACCACAAGCCAGTAATAACCTGCAAGTAATTTTTGCATCATAACATGGAAGAGATGATACTAAAATGAAGAACCAACAGGAAGTTGTGCTCAAGATGATTCTCTCAAGATAAAAACAGATAGGCAGATAATAAAAGTAAACAAAAACAGACAGACAATCTAAACACAGAAAAAAGGGAAAGAAAAGAAAATGAAGTAAAAACTATATCTACTAAATAATGGATATATAATAAGATTAATACAAAGAAGACAAAAGGAAAGGAGACAAAGCGGGAAGGGCCATGTCTTTGAAAAAATAAAGCTCGAAAAGCAGAAACATATTGTAATGGAAGAGGTGATTCTTAACCCTTCTTCATCTGCAAAGTCGGGATACTACTTGCTCATATATGAATGTAGTATGAGCGGTTGGTGCATCCAAAAGGCCTACACTTCTACGCAATAATCTAATGTAAAGATAGATGTCTCCTATATCAAATAAATGTCTTAAGAACTGAATAATAATTTGTTGTTTTCTTGGACTAGTATATTAATATGATCTAGCTCCTTGATCATTGTAACTGGTAAAATAGGGCAGCCAGATAAGAGAACTTGTTTGACTTTTAGCATTTGGCCAACCAACAGTACTTATAAATTTTTACCTAACCCAAAAAGAACCTAGGTGTTGATATAGCACACGACTTCTGCTACTACCTTCAATAGCGTAAGTTGTTGGCACACCCACCTCCAAGCACGGACAAAGTTATAGAAGTTATTTGGCCCATACCTTGTAATCTGTGAACTTACAGATAATCTTTGTACATAAAACATGTAGTAGAGAACTTTGCACAAGGAGGGGCCTTCCTATAAAATACAAAAGAGAAGACTGCATATTGAATCTCTTTGAAACCTCAAGAGATACTTACTAGAACTCGAAGTACCCCCAGGATCAAAACCGTCAAAATCTTCCTCGTAATTAGTTGATGGTACAATTGAGCTCTGTGAAGGACGTGAACAAGATTTTTCAGGCTCACCTACCTTCTTTATCGACTTTGATCCACTAGCAAAAATAGTATCTTAAACTTTGCTGCAGATGTCATCAAGTTAAGCAACAAGAGACACATGTTAAGGTACAAGAAATCTACTCATTCATGAAAAAAATAGTTTATTTGATGTTTTGAACTTAAGTCAACATAGTGCTAAATTTTATCTATGATATAAATTAAGAGGGAAACTAAAGTTCAAACAAGCTCTGTATTGCAGCTTACAGTATGAAGGATAGAAAAAACACACTATTTTAAAATGCAGGGACAGAAAAAGCACAAATTTGAGAGCCAAGAGCAAACATGGTGTAGACCATGGAGCAACCAATTCAAAAAGTCAAAAGCCCAATTTAGAAGAAAATGAAAAAATAGATAAATTTATTTTTTTAGACTCAGAGAAATTATTAAAATAACTTTTCTACATTTTCTCTCTTATTCTTCTTTCTTTTCTCTACTCTATTTTCGCGTCACTCTCTGATGTTACCTTTCTCTTGTGGCTTTTTCCACTTTCTCTTTTTAACTTTCTTTCTACTTCAACTCAACTTTCTCATTATATGGACAACAGACTCCTGTCACTCTACTCTCTCTAATCTTTTTATTGAACAGGTAAGCAGTGATTATATTGATGGAAAAAATAGTATAGCACTAAGTCAGTGTTAGTACAATTTTCCAAAGTTAGGAATCCTCCTATATAAAAGTAAAAAGAAAGTATTCCCTCTATACAAGTTTCCATCCCTGTAGCAAGTCTATGAAATACACCAAGCTAATTTCATCTTTAAAATGTTGTAGACTACACCAAAAAGTCAAAAGTAATAAACATCTATACTTAATCTTATGCACGTTATTAGCTTTCCCTTCAAAACATCTTGCATTTCTTTCTTTCCACAACACCCAACAAACACAAGCTGATAGTGTTTTCCAAATCTTGAAGGCTTCCTAATTTCTTCAGTACTCTAACGAAAGGCTTCCAAATCCTGAAGGTCCATTGCTTAATCCTCCTTCTTGAGTTTGGGGTAAGGAATGCTGTGAAGGTTTTGGGACAATTATAATACTGGAGTAAAAATCAAGTCTGGTGTTTATAGAATGTCTCCCTATCAATGTATTCTTACAACTAAACTATTCATTTTTATTTCTAAAAGAAATAATTCATATAAAGATGGTATACAATTATTCGAAAAAAGGGATAGGAAAACTAGATTTTTTCATGCCTATGTCCAGGGGAAAAAGAAGAGCTTACAACTAAGAAGAATATAGGATAAAGAGGGTACCTGGATAGAAAATAATAATGAAAACTATAGGGGGGCCATCAGATTCTATACATAGCAATTTAATAGAACTGCAGACCTATTCACATAAATATTCATCTTTCATTTTGTTTCTATTTCTTCATCTTATTACCACACCCACACACTGTTAACTATTTCTTCATCCTATTACAACCTTCTTTCATTACTTGAAATAAGGATAAGTTCAGTTAACTAAACCATCATAGGGGTAACAATGCAATAGTTTCACTTAGATCAAAGCCCAAAAATGGCAAGATGGATTTCACATTAAGGAATGCTCAAAAACCAAAGATGTTTTCAATATAGACTTCCCTCCCAGTTAGTCTAGTCCAGAAATCCTCCATGATGAAAGAACAACAGTAGAGCATATGCATCATACATAAAATCAGTCCACATCCTACCTGATCAGCATCAATCAACTAAGATTCATCCATTTTAGTCAAGCTCTAGGTGTTGAGATTCAATTACTCCAGTTAAGCAAGCGTACAACAGTCTAAGACAGTAGTAATAAAAACACCAAAATCAAACTCTCCATTTTGTGAGTCTACAAACTCTCCATTTTGAGTAATCTTCCAGCCAAGATCCTTCTTATTTAGTTACTT
This sequence comes from Jaltomata sinuosa, assembly GCA_003996215.1. Taxonomy (NCBI): domain Eukaryota; kingdom Viridiplantae; phylum Streptophyta; class Magnoliopsida; order Solanales; family Solanaceae; genus Jaltomata; species Jaltomata sinuosa. The sequence goes on from QJPP01003556.1 coordinate 47,189, forward strand.
ATTTCTTTTTGTTGCTTTTTAGGGAGTGCTCGAGATCGATTGTTGGCTATCACTAAAAGGCAGCAACTGAAAACTAACACGGGTACATAGGAAATACAACATATCAAAATTTAGCTATGCAGCAAAGTGTGAGCCTGCCAATTTTCTTGTGCAGACTCAACAATAGATGAGAAGGGGCATGTACAGTGATTACTAACTTTATATGCAATTGGGATATATTGGTGGGGTAATGGATAATTATAGGAAAATATAACTTAGCAACTATGGTTTCCCCGGGGAATTTGATTATTTCTTTTATAGAGTTCATTATTGTTGCACTTACCAATGTTCAAGATTTGAACATGCCTGGATTTCAGTTCCAGTTTCATTTACAAACAGAAATAAAAAGTCAAAAACCTTTCACAATTTTCTCAGTCCACCTCCTAGCTCATCAGTATCCATCAACTAAGATTCATCCATTTTAGTTAAGCTCTAGGTTTTGTAATTCAATTACTCCAGTTAAGCAAGCGTACAACAGTCTAAGCCAGTAGTAATAAAAACACCAGAATCAAACCAAAAATCAACCCATTGGTAAACAAGAAAAAATCAACCCATCGATAAACAAGCAAAAACCAACACAAATCGTATCAACAACACAACAAATTCTAAACCCACAAGCCAAAAATAGACATGCAATAAACCCAGAACTTAAGAGATGAAAATTTCTACCTGATAAACTCTATTCCAATGAAACCCTTCCGATGTGATGAGACTAGAGATGGATTTGGGTGATTCAACAAAACCCGAACTAAAATGTGCGATTTGGGAGAACTGAAATGTGTGATTTCTGAGAGTGGGCGAACTTCTTTTCTAGTGAGAGTGTGTTTTGTGAGAGTTTAAGGGTTCACAATCAGTCTCCCATGGTTAGGGCTTACGCTAATGAGAGAGTTCTGAGAGCTTAGCGAGAGAGTTTTCTATTTTCTGAGAATTTTCTATTTTCTGAGAGCTTAGATAGTTTTCTATTTTTTGAGAATTTCTTTTTTTTTTTATAGAAATTGGAGGGAATATAATATTTTAGTGGAAATTTCAGAAAAATTATAAGGTTACACTTATAAAGTGTTGAATTAGAATTATAAAAATAGCACAATTTAAAAGTGTGGTCATATGTGTAAATAAGCATTATCAATTATATCATGATGTGGCAACTCTTTAAATGGGTAGCCTATACCACTATAGATCCCGCTTTACAAGTGTTGCAAATATTACTGTCGCCAAAAGCTAAAAACTAAGGCTACTCTTTAAAAGCGTACCCAAAAATATTTTAGGCAACACTTTACAAGCGTTGTCCAGATTTAGTGTGGCCTTAGGCCTAAAATATTGTAGTGAATACATCAATATCAGTAAATCAATATTTTTTGATTTTATTACTGTATTAATATGAATGTTGGAATTTTTTTACTTGCAAACTAGAATCAATATCCTTTACTATTGGTGGTGTATCCTCTGAAAATACAATCAACAGTTTTCAATCATATTTTTACTCTTTTAGGTTTAAAAACATTCACTTTAGCCAAACACCCTCCATACTTTGAAGTAATTCAAGTTGGATTTTCTTCCTTCATATTTTTTTTATATGAACTGTGTCTAACTATGGGATATTCAATTGAGTATTCGGCTAATCGTATCAATAACTTCTCCCATATGTTCTAGATTAAACAAAAACTTATCAAACAATGTAAAAATAATTCCCTATGCTAAATTTAATGTTATTGACCATGTACGCACTTGTTCCCCTGAATCAATGTTGGTAGTAGTTGAAATCATTGATGAAAGGAGAACTAAATATTCAATGGCAATAGAGATAACTTGTTCTACTTATACCGCTTCAATAATAGTTCTTGGTAGTGCCACCTTTTGTTGCTAAGAAAGAGCATGCAAACCATTTGAGGGTTGTGTTGTAGACTCTCAAGGATAGCCAATCATTTTCTAAGTTCAGTAAATTTGAGTTTTGGTTGCAGTCAGTTACTTTTCTGGGTCATGTGGTGTCTAAGGAGGGCATTCGAGTAGATTCAAAGAAGATAGAGGCAGTCAAGAATTGGCGTAGACCCACTTCTCTGACAGACATAAGATTTTTAGGTTTTGCTAGTTACTACAGAAGGTTTGTTGAGGGGTTTTCACATAGTTGCTCCGCTGACCAGGTTGACTCAGAAAAAGGTTAAGTCCCAATGGTCAGATGAGTGAGAGAAGAACTTCCAGGAATTAAAGGGTAGATTGACCACAACTCTAGTTTTGGCTCTACCAAAGGATTTAGATGGCTTTGTTGTGTATTGTGATGCATCTAGAGTTGGCTTAGGGTGTGTTCTAATGCAGCATGGTAAGATCATCACATATGCCTCCAGACAGCTTAAGATTCATAAGAAGAACTACCCAACTCATGATCTTGAGTTGGCAGTAGTTATTTTTGCCTTAAAGATTTAGTGACACTACTTGTATGCTGTCCATATGAAAATGTTTACCGATCATAAGAGCTTCCAGTATGTATTTACTCAGAAGGAATTAAACTTTCATCAGAGAAGTTGGCTTGAACTTCTCAAAGACTATGATATGAATGTGCTTTACTAGCTGGGTAAGGTCAATGTTGTAGCCAATGCACTTAGTAGACTATCTATGGGTAGTGTTTCACAGGTTGAGAAATAAAAGGAGAAATTCACCAAGGATGTTCATAGACTTTCTCGATTAAGGGTTCTCCTTACAGACTCAGCGGATGGTGGTGTGATAGTCCAGAATGGTTCAGAATCTTCCTTGGTAGTTGAGGTGAAGAAAAAGCAAGACAGTGACCCTATTTTGCATTAGTTAAAGGGTGTTATCCATCAGCAAAGGGTAGAGGTTTTCTCCCGGGGAGAGATGGTGTGCTTCGTTACCATAGTCGCTTATGTGTTCCTAATGTGGATGAGTTGAGATAGCAGATTTTGACAGAAGCTCACAGCTTCAGGTATTCTATTTATCCTGGTGCTACCAAGATGTATTGTGACCTATGGGAAGTTTATTGGTGGAATGACATGAAGAGGGACATCACAGACTTTGTGGCTAAGTGTCCCAATTGCCAGCAGGTAAAGGTAGAACATCAGAGACCGGGAGGTTTAACTCTAGATATTGACATTCCTACTATAAAATGGGAAGTGATCAATATGGATTTCATTATAGATTTACCACGTACTCGTTGATAGCATGATTCTATTTGGGCGATAGTAGACATGATTACCAAGTCAGCCTATTTTTTGCCTATCAAGACTACTGACTCAGCAGAAGACTATGCCAGACTCTACATCCGCGAGATAGTTAAGATGTATGGTGTCCCTTTGTCCATAATCTCATATAGGGGTACTCATTTTATGTCCCAGTTCTGGAGATCATTTCAGAAAGGTCTTGCTACTCAAATTAATCTCAGCACATCATTCCATTCCCAGAAATATGGTCAGGCAGAGCATACCATCCAGACCTTACAGGACATGTTGAGGGCTTGTGTGATTGATTTCAAAGTTAATTGGGATGATCACTTACCTCTAATAGAGTTTGCCTACAATAATAGTTTTTATTCTAGCATTCAGATGGCTCTGTATGAGTCACTCTATGGAAGGAGATGTAGATCACCTATAGGTTGGTTTGAGGTAGGCGAAGTAGCATTGATAGGGCCAGATTTAGTTCATGAGACTATGGAAAAATTTCAGCTCATTAGGGAGAGGTTGAAGATTGCACAGAGTCATCAGAAATTATATGCAAATGTGAGGAGAAAGAGACTTAGAGTTTGAGGTTGATGATTGGGTATTTTTGAAGGTTTCACCCATGAAGGGTGTGATAAGGTTTGGTAAGAAGGGAAGCTTAGTCCCCGATATGTAGGTCCCTACAGGATTTTAAGAAGAGTTGGCAAGGTGGCTTATGAGTTAGAGTTGCCTATAAACTTAGAATCGGTGCACCCAGTCTTTCATATATCCTTGCTAAAGAAGTGCATTGGTGATCCAACCTTAGGTGTGCCTTTAGAGAGTGTGGGCATGAAAGACAGTCTCTCTTATAAAGAGGTCCTAGTTAAGATTCTGATCATCAGGTTCATAGGTTGAGAAACAAGAAAGTCGCTTCAGTGAATGTTCTTTGGAAGAACCAGTCAGTTGAGGGAGCTATTTAGGAAGCAGAAGCATCTATGATTGCCAAGTACCCTCACCTCTTTCCTTCAGATTCGGCTCTAGCTTGAGGTAATAGTTTCCTCATTTGTATTCCCCTCAGTTTGATGTTCCCTCAACTATTCTTGCATTTTTAGAATGCTTTCATGTTTTACGAACTCAGTCTAGTCTTATTTCAGTTAAAACTCAGTCAGTATACCAATATTTCAGCTTTTAGAATCCAGTTGGTAGGGATTGCAACTCTTTCCCTCCAAACATAGCTTTTTTAGTCATCATTCGAGGATGAATGATCCCAAAGGGGAGATATTATAACACCCTTGAATTCTAAGCGTAGAACCAGCCCAGAAATCCTAAGTTTGAACTGTCAAAGTGACAGTTATGATTCATGAAGGGTTTCCATGGACCATGGAATGATTCACGGATCGTGAAATCCGTCTACGGAACAATTTCTGGAAGTTTTAAAATTTTCCCCAGGATCCATGAGTGGGATCTACGGTTCATGGAACACTCCACAAACTGTGGACCACCCTCGTGGACCAGCTTCAGAGAACACCCAAAAAAGGCCAAGATCCAGGAGAGGGATCCATGACCCATGGAAGAGTCCATGGCCCATGGACCACCTTCATGGAACCACTTCCAGAGGACCAGTAAAAAGGCCAGGGAACCACGAGAGGGTTCCACAGCTTGTGTTTCATTCCATGGTCCGTGGTTCTGATCCGTGGAACCTAATTTCGGGAAATTTTAGCAGTTTTCATTAAGCTTTCTCAGGGGTATTTTAGGCTTTTCCCTTTTATTTTAACTCCAACAATAATTTTTTTAGGCTTATTTTAAAAGGGTTTAATCAAACATACCCTAGTTTTCCTCATTCATTTGCTCAAGTCTCAGAAAGAAAGAACAGAAGCGATTCTTCTCTCCATCCAGACCTAGGGCTTTCTTCTCCAAGCTTCAAACTTTAAATTTTCTTCAGGAATCTTATTTCACCAGGTATGTGGGTATTCAGTAAGGGTTTTGTTCAACCTTATGCCCAAAACCTCAGCCCTAAATTTCAAGCTTTCCATGATATTGAGAAACTGTGGTTTTTACCCTCTTATGCAGATTTTTATGGAATTCAATTCTCATGCCTAGAATGTGGTTTTTATCTTTTTTAAATGATCTGTAACATGGTTACAATAATTTGCATGAGTTTTTACAAGAATTGAGAAATCAAGAACTTAGTTCTAATTTGTAGTATTTTCTCATGAATTAGTTTATTTCAGAATCAAACTCAAAAATAAATTTAGTCAGCTTTCAGTTATAGATTTTCAGAAAATAATGATTTCAGATTAGCCTAGTTCTGAAATAATAAATTCAAGACCTCAGTTTTAAATGAGCTAGCATATCAGTTTTTGGGAGTAGTACTTAGCATCGAGTTGGACTAGGGTTTAGCGTACCCCAAAGTCCCAAAACTATGTGCCACCGTAGGATTATTTAGCTCCTCAGTGGGCTTCAGTTTAGTGATCATGCCAATCATATCTTTATACCCTAGCAAGGTATATTGGGTCCTCTCGATGGGGTGTATACATCAAACTCCATGTTTAGCTCACACGATTTATGTCGGTTAACAGGATTTTCCACATATTTAGACTCAGTAGTGTGTACTAGGACCTCAGTTCAGTTTTACAGCTTTTCATTGTTCTTTTCAGAATATCCTTGCATTTAATATTCTTATGCATGATTTTATTTTTGGCCTATGTACTACAGTTCAATTTACAGTTTTAAACAACATATTAGTATTTAGCATGTTCAGGCACTTGCACATCCCGCATACTCAGTACATTCAAAGTATTGATGCATACTCTATATGTTACATCATATCATGATGCAAGTTCAGGTTCTCATGTTCAGCCCCATGATCAGTTCAATTCAGGGCCACCCCAGTGATAGCCAGTGGTGAGTCCTCATCATTTGAGGACGTACTTTACTATGCTTTTTCATTAGTTCATTTTAGTTTCACTATTTTTGGAGTTAGCTGTAGGCTTGTCCCAACAACTCATCAGTAGTAGAGGCTATCAGACATAGAGTCAGATTTCAGCTTATTCAGTCACTTTACATTTCAGACTTATATATATACATATATTCGGAGATTTCAATCTATATTTCTAAACTTGCATTTTTATTTAGTTCAGCTTCTGCTCAGTTATTTTTATTATATAGAATGATTAGTATATGCCAGATCAAGGGTTAGTTTGGGATCACTTGTGGCTCTAAGTATTGTATTACATCCAAGGTGTAGGCTCGACACGTGACACAAGGGTAGACCAAATATTAGGCACGAAGAAAGTTTCCTTTTATCCCTCTTCTTCCATTTGGGTAATGATCTCTTTGTTAAGGGAGTTTAAGATTAAGACTCCCAAGGCCAAAGAGTGGAAAAAAATACTTAACACACAAATTTAACCAAAAAAAGGACCGCAGAACTGTACTAGCTCATCACGGCAAGCCCAGTCTCACAACAATGAGTTATCTCATCACAACGGACGGGATTTCATCGCGACAAAGTGCAGCTTATCATGATGAGTGTAAAATTAGTTTAAAGGAGCGGAGAATTTCATTTCCCCCACTTTGAAAAAATCACCCCCTCACTCCCACACAAAAATTCTCTTAACTCAATATCAATTTTGTCAGTTTTTCAAGGTAAGAACTCTTTCCAAGACTTTACATCATGATTATTACATCTATATTGCATAGAATTTTGGGCATACAATGCTTGATTCGTGTAGAAAATGGGGGTTGGGGTATGGGGTAGTTTCTTTCCCTTGTAAAGTTAATTTTCAAAGCATGTCTACTAGGTTTAGGTCATTAACGTATTTACACCACCCCTTATGTTGTTCCCACAAAGTTTATGGAGTCCTAGACTCGAATATAGGGTAGAAATTGTAGAAAATTTATTGAAATAGTTTACATGCTTAAGCCTTGCATTTTCAAGCCTAAATCATCACAAAAACAACAAAATAGATTTGTATGCTGGTGGATTATGCCCGATATATAAGGAAATTTAGTAAAACAAATACATTTCTTAAAAAATCGCCTTTTTTGGAAAATGGTTGGCTGGGGATGAAGGCTTCATCGCGATGGAAGTCATTTTGTCGTGACTATTCATCGTGACAAATCGATGTTCATTGTGATGAAAGGCCTAAAATAATAGAGGTACAGGACGGGGAATATTTTTCCAAACATGCTTCTTTTTTATCTCCTAGCTCCCTTAATGATTACTAGCGATGTAACATGTTAACATATTAAGTAACACCATTAATTTCCCTTTTTTTCTTTTTCTTTTTTTTGCAGAAATGAATATGGCCGAAGGAAAAGAAGTGGAGTACGAACAATTTGCCAATGATTCAAGTCACCAGTGATACTTAGATTAGAGGGGCAGGGGATTCATTCGGGAGAGAATCCTCCTAGGTTTTGGTCTGGGGAGGGATCCTGGTAGACTAGAGATTGAGCAGAAAATGCCAGAGTTCTACGACTGACTAGTGGAAGTCGGTTGGTTACCACCTGTGCAGATACCCAAGGAGGTATATGAGAAATATGTTCAATAGTTTTGTGCTTATATTCCCACAGTTAATTGAAACGCCCCAAGTCCCATAGTCTATATTTGGGATGAGCCCATTGGGATTTCTACTGCAGAAATCAATGAGGCTCTAGGTTGCCAAATCATGATGATACTGAATACAGGGCACAGAGGGATTCTACAGATAGGCAGTGGATGGTGAGGGAATTGGTAGTGGAGGAGCACAGGTATTCGGTCCCTTAGTCCAGATATCAAATAGGGATCACTAGCCTCCATGTCCCTCTAGATGCACGAAGGCGGCTACAGTTGGTGGCTAGGAGGGTCTTTCCTTCTAGCAATACCTTAGACTTGACCTTTGCCTGAGCTCTGATGGTGTCATTCTTGGTGGAGGGGGTACCGATGAATTCAGTTGGAACGGATTATGGAGGAGTGGAAAATTTTCATGACACTACATACCAAGGACCGTCCTTTCTTTTCATTTATCTCTACTCTGTACAGGTGGGCAAATGGGCCCATAAAGCCCACTGATCGCATTACCTTTATTAATAAGCCCTTCGACCTTTTAAAGGTGAAAGGTACCTCCAACCACAGGAAAAAGAAGAGGAAATTGGACTCCGAGAGAGGGAGCTGCAGTAGCCAGGGTGATGATAGAGCAAGGACTAGTTTGGCATAGGGAAAGGTGACCTTGGAGTAACTCAAGGAGGATATGACGGCGATGAAGACCATTCTGGAGGGATTATCATTAGTCCCATTAGAGACAGTGCCTTCTTCAGCTGTCGGGCTGTCAAATATAGCAGGTATCTCCATTCCCTTGGCCTCTTTTGAGTCCCTAGCATAGGCCCATGTAGAGCTTTGGGAGGAGCTAGATGCAGAGAGGAAGAAGGGACGCGCTTGACATAAGTTGATGGTGCAGATGTAGAAGGGAATCAACTCCATTATCAAAAACCATATTCCAAATAAGAAGATCCCCAAGGTGTCCCGGGAAGGCGCCCAAGCATTCTCCTTCCTCAGTGAGAAAGATGAGAAGCAATCCAGTGACTCGAGTACTGAGAGTTGATGGAGTGGCTAGAGTACTTCCCACCCCTTTTTATTACTACTTTTATTGCCCATGGAGGGTCCTTATGGGACAATCTTTTATCTTTTCGTACTTTTGGATGGTTTTTATTTCTATTATTTTGGATTTACAATACCGTTGGTGGAACTCATTAGAAAATAGCCTTGTTTATAGGCCAAAATTTCAATGACATAGCTTTTGTATGCCTTAAATTCCTTGAAAATTTCTTCACATAAGTGAAGCCCCAAAATAGGGGACTGCAATTTGGATTCTGTTTTGTGCCACTTCATCATGACAATCGTTTCTTTGTTGTGATAAGATCTAGCTCATCACTATGGAGAGATTTATCATAGCAACCCTTTTCCTCATTGTGACAGACCACTATGATGAGAAATGTCTCATCGTGGTAAGGGCTTGGACAGAACGCTGCTATGAACTTGAAAATTTCAAAAAATTTAGATAAGTCTAAATGCTTTTCTCATCTTTCAATGCATGAATTTCAACACGATATTGATTCACAGTGAGTTTTTCATAATTCTCATCACACAATGACCTTGTTATCGCTTCAAGAATTAAAAAATTTGTCTTTACTTTAACACATACTGATTGATTCATGGTCTCCTTGGTCAGTAACTGAACACATCATTAATAGCTCATGATCACACATTTACCATATCATTATGACCTCTTAAGGCAAGATACCAATTGGAATCGACTAGATACCAATGGAGTCTATCCAATTACCAACTACCCACGTTGAGACACCAATTGGAATCGGCTAGATACAAATTGGACTCAAATTATGGAGACAATAGTCTGGGATAGCACGATAGGAAAGAATGTAGTGAAACAACACCTAAATGCCTCATAGCTTCCCAAAGATTTGATGTGGACCTCAATATACCAATCCGCAGGACTCTACTTTGACATAGCTCTTGTACACGAGAAACTGATAACCTAGGTTGTGATATAATTTATCACGACCCCAATTATGATGGAATTGCATGGGCACCTACTCTAATCTATCTAGATAGGAGAACCTTAAAACACCCAACACCAATATGTGGAAGTGTTTTAAAATGATGTACATAAATAAGTACCAACGGATAACTGAACCTTCTCAACAGTAATTTATCAACCTTTAATGTATATTACTCATTTTGAATACTGAAACATACAACCGTTACCCAAATCTAGTTTAAACCTGTACAAGAGCTTCTAAGAAAGAAAAGACAATAAAAGGCACAGCTTCCATTCGTGAGGAGAAGAGACCCCGAAGCTGATGGTAGGGACACTCCAACTCAGGCAATGATAACTTGATCAATCTTTCACATGTCTATACCAAAAAGGTGTAAAGAGAGTAGCATTAGTACAACCACACGTACTGGTAGGTATCATCGACCGACTGAGATTAGAGAACATAAATCATATATAAAAATCAACATAGAATAGATAACTTCCATATTAATAATTAACAAGGTCATCCCGAACATCATTTATACCCAAGGTACCTCAACCCAACTCTGCTACATTTACCAAGGGACCACGTTTCCAAGCCCTAACTAGCTTCCTCAAATGGTTCTAAGAATATAACTGCCCACGGGGTATCTTCTAGTTCACATATTTTCCTTCAAGGTCACATCTAAAATTTACTTGCTCATTTGGAATTAGTGGTAAGGCATTACCCACTTCCCCGGACCTTCCAGAAAGATTACATTTATATAACAACTCTTTTCTAGACTTGGCTCATAAGTTTTAAAAGATACAATTACATTTCTTGCAGATATATGCGGTACAGTTATCAGCAACTAACCACTTAGCAACTAAATCAGTCAACAGATAGCCATCTTAAATTTAGTTCAAAAACAACCATATCAATTCATAGAATTCACTAAATACCATCACAAAATGTAAGGGTTCACTTTCAATACTCGCAACGCAAGGAACCTATGTCCATCTATCTCTTATCGATGCAACTAGTACCTCTTGTCTTATTTCCATTCAATATGCTATTTTTCATGACTGACTATGAACTAACATAATGATAAATTCCATGGCAAAGCAAGAGTGTACACACATGATAAAGGGACTTATTTCTGCCCAACTAGCCATAACCATCAATAGACCCTAGGTGTCCATGTACCATACCGGTGTGGTATTCGATCCACAATAATCATACCAGTATCAAATTAATGCAACTAGGCTCGCAGACCTATCCCTCATAAATATATGCCCAAGACATATTTACATTTAGCCATTTAAACTCACTTATCACTTTTTGTTCATCAAGCCTATTCATTTAAGCATAACATGAAAAACATATACAGTTCAACCATGTCTGAAGACCAATCACAAGTTACATAATTCTACCATATATCATGTAATAAAATGAGTCTCAACTACAATTAAACATATAGTGCATACAAGACCCTATGAAACCTTGCCCATTAAATTGACGTTATCCGAGGACCACAACCCAGTATTAGAAAAAGTCCCTTTACATGTACACAATTATAATTCATCTGATCTTTTAACATTAGTCAATTCCCATAATTACTAGATTTCCTTATTAGGTAATTCTTTATGAGATCACCATTGTACCCCATAAATTATACGGTGCATTATTAGGTCAATTCACCAACAATCACAAGTCAACTCTGTAGGAATGGACATAATTTATCAACTGTCACCACAATTAAGCTCAGAATTTTTTCTTAGAAGTTGACGACTCTACAGTCTAGTTTACTCTTAGTTCTAGTTTCCACCATTACATTATGCACATCCATATAAGCTTTAAGCCATCAAAATCCTAACTCTTCACTTTTCATAAGAAACTCACAAACATAACTCAATTATAAAAAAGTACAGGTTTATCAACTAAACTTACAAAGTTCCATCCAGATTCTGTGCTCGCAAGCCTAACCATGTTGTCTCTGTCAATCTCTACACAATTCATATTTACTAATCAAAGTCTTTTCTGATATTAAACCATAACCTACCTCGATTGCGGAGCTACTGCTAAGGTGCGTGCAACTACTTATCGTTGTTGCTCCAGGAAATTCAAATGTATAATCACCACAAGGAGGGGGAGAATCCAGGCCTTTTTTGAGAGCTTCTCCTTTTTTTTCTTGCCTTTCTAGTGTTAGAATAGGTCTGGGGTGTTTTTAGGAGAGGACCTCCTTGGAAAAGAATTTAAAGGCTGGACCTTTTAATTCGAGATTATGCCTCGCATCTCTGATCATGGAAAAGTACTCTTCATCGCGATGAGCCATCATGATGGGACTTCTTTCATCATGTTGGCTCATGGTGATGATGCTTAGCCCACTGGTATGAGGAGATGGTAGCCTACACTTACCCCATTTTTAAGCTCGTTCTTTATTTAAATACCACAAAGAAAAAAATCCCAAGAATTCACATTACCAAGTCTATCAATCCGTTCATTTTACCGTGACTTTTAAATAACAATGGAATGGGTCATTACAAGAGGACAACCAGGCTTTTGGTGTTCATATCTCACTTGCTGACAGTTCTGATACTTAGACACAAAGTCAACTATATCTCTCTTCATTCTTCTCCACCAATAGTGTTGCTTCAAATCGCGCTACATCTTGGTGAAATAATTATTTATGAAACACTTAGAATAGTGATATCCTACTAAAATAGTAGGAATCAACTCATCAACACAAGGCACACAAACTCGCTCTTTAATTTGCAGAACATCTTCATCATCAATAATGGCCTCCTTGGCCTTGCCCCGCAACAACCTATCACAAATTTTACTCATCTTAACATCATATAATTGCTTTCCCTTAATATGATCAAGTAATGAGGACCTCACCTCTACATATGCCAATAATCCACCCTGCTCATACACTTCAGGTCTCATGAAGTTGTTAGCTAGAGTCTGAATGTCTCTGGCCAACGGACATCTAGTATCTTTCAATTAGGCCAAGCTACCCATACTCTCAGTCTTCCTATTCAATGCATTGGTTACTATATTAGCCTTACCCAGATGGTATAGAATGGTATTTCATAATCCTTGAGTAACTCCATCCACCTTCGTTGTCTTAAGTTCAAGTATTTCAGGGTGAAAACATATTGCAAGCTACGGTGGTTTGTGAACACTTTACAATGCACTCCATACAAATAATGTCTCCAAATCTTGTGAGAAAACACCATAATAGCCAACTCTAAGTCATAAGTAGGATAGTTCTTCTCATGCTCTTTGAGTTGCCTCAAAGCATAAGCGATAACATTCCTTTTGTGATGACACTTCCAATCATCTTTACATTTACGCATTCATTGTACTGTTAGAGCTTTTCTGTAGCATCCCCAAGTCATTTATGGCTGTCTAGGACTGGTAGTTATGGTGCTCTGGTTGTTCGTTTGGTTCTTTTGGTCGTTTGCTTATTTTAGATCCTTAACTTAGAATCTCATTGACCTTAGTCAATATTCTTATCTAACGTGCTTGGAATCAAATTTTGACAGTTCCATTAGCTCCAGAGCATTGAGTTTGGTCTATTTGGACCTTTAGTTGAGGCCTGAGAACTTTCGGTGTGGGTTTTGTGTTGCATTTTTTGTTTTCAGTCCAGTTGAAGTTGGAAGTGTAACTTTGGTCAGCTTTTGATGATTGGAGTCCCAGATTTGAAATCCAATGATTCTATCAACTCCAAAATGTTGAGTTTAGGTTAGGTAGATAGTTGGTTTGGGTCTCAGGTGTTACAAGCTCATTTCAAGTGTTTGGTTGCTTGTTAGTTAGTGTTGACTTGGGTCAACATTTCTCTGAAATGACCTTGTATAGAAGTTTCATCCTTTTCGTTGAGTTCGGAACATCATTTCTACTCTGTTAGCATTATTGGTTTTTGAGTATCAGTTTTCGATTGTGCCCGGAATGCCCCTTTGAATTTTCAAAAAAGTTGCAAATTTTGTTGTTGCAGGTGCAGGCCTCAGGCTTTAATCACAACCGTGATAAAGCACCTGGTCCCTTGTTCTTCGTGATCACGTGATCGCTTATCGCAATCGCGATGAAGCTTCCCCCCTTAGTTCTTCATGACTGCCTGGGTAGTCCTTGCATTCGCGATGGTCTAGCCAGCATGGTCCTCGCGACCATGAGGGGTCCCTTCGCGATCTTAATGAAGTACCACTGGGCAGTAAATAAGTTTTTCCACTTCATCTCCTTTATTCCAAATGCAATTTCTCCATTGTTGTAAGCTCAAAACTCATCTAAACTCTGTATTTCTTCAATTCTTGGTGTTGGGGTGCATATTCCTTACTTCTGATCGTTCATCCATCATAATTTATAAGTTTTATCGGCTATTTTCCATTGAATTTTCTCATTTTATTCTTTAATTGTTCTTATAATGGGCTGGCTGGTTTGAGCCAATTCCTTGGCTAAATTCTCTCTAAAGTATGAGCATGCACACCTTGGAGTGCGCTTTAATTTTTGGTTTTGAGTTGCGAGGCCCATGGGCTCGCCGGTGACACGAGTTTCAACTCAGCTATTTCTATAGTATTATGGGTTTCTTTAGACTCGTCTTGATATATTATTTATATTTGTGATAGTTTGATCATTGTTTGGGGCTTCTCACAGCGATTCGGGCTTGGATATTGTTGTCCCAGCAGCTTGTCATCGGACGACAGGTACGTTACAGTTTAAACTCCTTAGACTTTGCATATATAGAATAAAATCATATTAATGGGCATCCTTGGGTTGGGTTTACTAGTTGGTACCACAAACCTTGACCGCTTTATTCATGTCTTATCCCTTTCTCCTTTGATGGTTGTAGTATTTGCGATAGATGATATTATCACCCTTGTGGTCCTATGAGGCCTCATATTGACTCTAGAACATAGATGGTGGGGAATTGGGAATATCTGTGAGTCCCAAATATTATTATTATTGTCATAGAGCTGGCTATCTATATTGTAGAACGATTGGAGCCTGTGCAGGACCGATAGGTTGATTGTGAGCCGTTTGGATATTGATTGTGATTGAGCATGCCATTTTCATGCATATAAAAGGATTTTCTTCATGATTTTACTATGATTTTGGCTTTGGGCCTTCTAATGATGATTTCTAAATCTTGCATGGCTGTGGGGCCCATTTTTGGTAAAATTGATTATGAAATGGTTTGGTATCATCTTAATGGATCTTCTTGGGGTAAGAAAGGTTAAAAGAAAGATTTGTTACAGTTTTCCTACTGTATATTAGACCCGGTTGAACTGAGGTGCTAGATTGACCCTGTTAGGGATTGAGAAATGATATTAGACTCGGTAAAGTCGAGCATCGGACATTGATTTACTACTATTTTAGAACCGGATATGCCCGGACACCCTTGAAGGGGGTTTATGAGACTTATTTCATTGATTTAGACCTAGATGGAATTCAGGCATGCATTTTGAGAATTTGAGTACTAGTTTGGATTGGTGGTACTCTAGACTGATATTTTGAGGTTAGAGTGTAGTATGTGGTCTACGAGTAGACCTCCATGGTCCCTGTCATTCCAGACCAAGTGTTATGGGATAAAGGGTGACCGGGGGTAGGGGTGTACGGTGGAGTAGATGTACTTGGGAGAAGTCCTTCCATAGATCCCGCCTTTATTGGACCTTTGGATCACAAGAGGGGGTAACATACTGACACTACGGTTATATTTAGTTTGGCATATTATATCATATTAATCATTTGTGTGAGGTACCACCCTTTTTTGGTATTTGTTGATTGTACGCTCCGATAGTATGGGATTCCGGAGGGTTCTGTCTTCACTTGTTTGTGTTCCTTGGGTGTATGGGCGCCTGTAGGACTGTAGGTAGATGTATTGTTAATATTTCTCTCTGTTGGTTACTATTGTAGTTCTTATGACTTTGGATATTGTTAAGGTTAAACTTGGGCTTCCAGCTGTTGAATTCTTGACTTGAGATTGCATGCTTAGTTGGGTTATCACTCTTTGGATTCGAATATGTTTATTATTTTCTTCCTCTCCTTCTCTATTCGTTGAGGTTACCGGTATACTGCATGCTTTCTAAACTCTTCTTTATATACTTGTTGTTGCGAGGATCCCGGGTACGTGTTTCTTTCTTTTGCATGTGATGTGTATTCTTTTGGCTAGCCATATGTATTGTTCCTTCTTGTATTCCTTCTGTGCTAGCTTCCATATAATTATTCATTGCCTTCTGTGACTAATTGTTTTCTATTCTGCTTATTACTGCTCTTTTTCTTATATGTGCCCATTAGGCCTATGATACATACTGGGTACAGGTTGCTTTGCAATTGGTGCTCATACTACACTCTGCATCTTCTGGTGTAAATCCTAGTATGGTCCATCACCACTAGATCGTGGGATTCATGCTTGGAGATATTTTTGACTATCCAGACTGAGGGTGAGCTCTTGGCAACTGGAGATTAGCTTTAGTTTATCTTCTGTATTATGTACTCTGTTACTACTCGAAGATAGTTGTGTATATATTATTTTGGATGATTCATACTCCTTATATGTAGTTCCGACTCTATACTATGATACCAAGTTTTGGGGTTTGGTTTAGCTTCTGCATATGTATATATATTCCTGTTATCTATCTCTACTTCTTGTTCCTTTGCTTCCGCTTGATTATATCATTTCTTCTGCTTAATTGTTAGCTAGTAGCCCATTACTAACTATTTTGGGCTACGGGGATTGGTTCACCTACTAGGGATTGTAGGTGCCATCATGACCGAGAAATTAGTTTTTGACAGCTTGGTATCAAAACTCTAGGTTCACCAGTGTCATCGGTATAGGAGCCAATGTCTAGCAGAGTCCTGCGGATCAGGGCGGAGACGTCCATACTCAATCTTCAGGAAGCTATGGTGACATCTTAGGAAAAATGGACTTTTCTTGATTCTATCTCGTGCGTAGTATCCTTGGAAGTTTTTAGAAATCTCACTTATTTTCGTTCACTCTACCACTGATAGTTCGTACGAGATCATCAGTGTTACGCAGAGATAAGCCTCTGACTTCAGCACCCCCAACACCAGCTAGGGGTCGGGGAGGTCGTAAAGGCAGGGGTCGAGGACGTCCCAAAGCAGTGGCACCTGCTAGAGCTTCTAGAGTTGAGGTATAGCCCTAGCATAATTATGAGCCAGAGTTTGTTCCTAAGCAGCAACATGTGGAACCGGGGACAACCCAGGTACCACCAGCTCCAGTACTAGTTCCAGCACCAGTTTTTGTGCCAGCTTCAACCCCAGCTCAGTCTTCAGATATTTGGGGTTTACTACTTCATCTATTGGGCATGATTGGAGAGCGACCTTCTGAGGTAGCACAGACATCTGCTCAGGGGGCAGCCCTGGGTGTCCAGAGTTTAGGAGTGCAGCCTGCTACTGCGGCTCCCCGTGCTGAGGTTATTCTGGTTCCAGCGGTTGCACAGCCTCTTGCTCCTCACCCAGCTATGAAAGATGGGGAGAAAATGCCTTGAGTAGATTTCTGAGATTGGCACCACCGAGATTTATTGGTACATCAGGTTAAGATCTAATGACTTCATTACTACCTATGAGGAGATATTACACCATCTGGGTTTGCTAGAGACTCACGGGGTTGGATATACTATGTATCAACTGGAGGGTCCAGCGAAGTTATGATGGAGGGCATAAGTTGCTTGCAGACCTTCTACATCACCTTTGATGCCTTGGTCTGAGTTTTATGAGGCCTTCATGGCCAAATTCTTACCTCAGAGTGATCGTTAGCATTGCCGGGAGTAGTTCACCAGGCTTTTGTAGGGATCTATGTCTATATCTGAGTATAAGACCCATTTCCATCAGCTTGCTCCATTTAGAGCTATGATTATTCCCATCGAGCCAGACAGGATTTGCAGATTTGTTTGGGGATTGCGGACAGAGCTTAGACAGCCAGCTGAGATATTGGTTTCTAGTGGTCGGTCGTTTCATGCTATTGTAGACTATGTTCATACTATGGAGGACTTGCATCGACATGATCAGGAGACTAGAGATAAGAGGCCTCGTTATCAGGGTAGCTACAGTGGTTCTAGACATGGTGGTAGGGGATTAGGCTAGTAGGGCTGGGGTTATCAGCCACAGCAGCACCAAGGTCAATCCAGCCGACCGGTTCAGGATTTACTTCAGTCTTCGAGGGGTACAACTTCTAGGGCATCAGGCCATGGTAGCCATACAAGTTCTTCTGGTACATCTCGATAGTTCAGGCTTTTAAGGCCTTATTATGAGTGTAGTGTTGTTGGCCATTATGCTAGAGATTTCCCCCAGCGGGATACAGTTCAGTCATCCACTCAGATGGATGAGCCTTTATGAGCAATTCAGCCACCGGTTAGAGGGGTGATGGTCAAGCTAGGGTTGGTGCCCCGCGTGGTACAGCAGGTGGTAAGGATGGTGGTTGGGTAGGTAGAGGTCGTCATCAGTTTTATGTGGTCCCTGGGAGACTGGAGGCAGAGTCCTCAGATGCTGTGATTATATGTACGATTTCTGTGTGCCATCAATCTGCTATTGCTTTATTTGATCCTGGATCTATATGTTCATACATATCTACCTACTTTGTGCGTTGTTTGGGGTTGGCTAGTGAGCCATTATCTATTCTTGTTTTTGTTTTGACCCCAGTAGGAGATTCTTTAGTAGTGGATCAGATTGTGAGATCTTGCATGACATTTGTTGGTGATTTGAAGACTTGGGGTGATTTGATGATACTTAATATGTTAGATTTTAATGTGATACTAGGCATGGACTGGTTATCCCCTCACCATGTGGTTTTGTATTGTTATGCCAAGGCCGTTACCATCAATGTGCTGGGTGTATCCCCGGTTGTGGGCAGGGTTCTGTTAGCCATGCACCGTCTGGGATCATCTCTTGTCTTCGAGCTAGGAAGTTGATTTCTCGTGGGTGTTTAGCTTATCTAGCGTATGTCTGAGATGCTAATGTTGTCCCTTCGTCTCCTGAGTCTATCCCTATGGTTAGAGACTTCCTAGAGGTGTTTCCTACTGACCTGTCAGGCCTTCCGCCTGAGAGAGATATTGATTTTGCTATTGAGTTAGAGCCGGGCACTAGGCCCATTTCTATTTCTCCTACCATATATCTCCTGCTAAGTTGAGAGAGCTTAAGGAGCAGCTCCAGGATTTATTATCTAAGGGGTTCATTAGACCGAATGTGTCACCTTGGGGAGCTCCTATTCTATTTGTTAAGAAGAATGATGGGTTGATGGGGATGTGTATTGATTATCGGCAGATGAATAAGGTGACAATGAAGAATAAGTATCCGATGTCGAGGATTGATGACTTGTTTGATCAGCTTCAGGGTTTAGTCGTATTTTCGAAGATTGATTTGAAGTTTGGCTACCATCAGTTAAGGATTAGGGTGGAGGACATCCCTAAGACAGCATTCAAGACACGTTATGGCCATTATGAGTTCCTGGTGATGTCTTTTGGGTTGACTAATGCCCCCACAGCTTTCATAGACTTGAGGCATAGGGTTCTTAGCTCGTACTTGGATATGCTCGTGATAGTCTTCATAGATGACATCCTAGTATATCCCGGAGTAGGGATGAGCATGAGCAGCAGTAGAAGACTGTACTTCAAACTTTGAGAGATCATCCGCTTTATGCCAAGTTCTCAAAGTGCGAGTTTTGGCTTGAGTCAGTTGCATTCCTAGGGCACGTGGTGTCTAAGGATGGGATTAGAGTTATCTGGGTAAGATTTTGGTTGTTCGTGATTGGCCTAAACCTACTACTACTACCAAAGTTCACAGCTTTGTTAGGTTAGTGGGTTACTACAGGCGATTTGTTCAAGAATTTTCTTCCATAGCAGCACCCTTGACTATGCTGACTAGGAAGGATGTTCCATTTCAGTGGTCGGATCACTATGAGGATAGCTTCCAAAGGCTTACGGCCTTATTGACTTCAGCTCTAGTTTTGACTTTATCAGTTAAGGATCAGAGTTTCACCGTGTATTGTGATGCTTCTGAGGTGGTCTTAGTTGTGTGTTGATGCAACAGGGTCAAGTGATAGCATATGCATTAAGGCGTCTGAAAGTCCACGAGTGCAACTACCCCACTTATGACTTAGAGTTGGCAGCGTTAGTCTTCGCCCTCAAGATCTGGAGGCATTACCTATATGGAGTTCATTGTGAGATATTCACCGACTATCATAGTATTCAGTATATTATGAGTCAGCGAGAGCTAAACTTGAGGCAGAGGAGATGGATAGAATTACTGAAGGACTATGATTTCACCATTCTATATCATCCAAGAAAGGCTAACATGGTAGTGGATGCATTGAGTTGGAAGGCGATGAGTATGGGCAGCCTAGCTTCACTTTCAGTTTTTGAGCGACCGTTGGCCTTGGATATCCAGTCCTTGGCTAACCGTTTGGTTAGGCTTGACTTGCCAGATTCTAGCAGAGTTCTCACCAGTATTGAGGTTCGTTCTACTCTAGTTGATCAGATTCAGAGCCGATAGTTTGAGGATCAGAGTTTGTGTGACCTTCGTGATCAGGAAGTTCGGGGTGAGGCCAGCCGAGCTACTTTGGGTTCTGATGGTATTCTGAGGTTCGACAGTTATCTTTGTGTTCCAAGGGTTGGAGATTTGATTCAGTTGATACTTTGTGAGGCGCATTGTTCTAGATACTCAATTCATCCTGGCACAGCGAACATGTATAGAGATTTGAGATAGCTTTACTGGTGGAGTGGTATGAAGCGGGATGTAGTGGAGTTTGTATATCGGTGCTTGAACTATCAGTAGGTTAAGTTCGAGCACATGAGACCTGATGGTTTGATGCAACGACTTCCCATTCCTGAGTGGTAGTGGGAAGGGATTACTATGCACTTTGTTGTTGGTTTGCCTTGTACCTCGGGGGTTTGATTCCATTTGGGTGATTGTTGATAGGCTGACTAAGTCAGCACTTCCTTCCTGTTTAGACTTCTTATGGTGCAGAGAGGTTAGCTCAGATTTACCTTTGTGATATTGTTCGGTTGCACGGGGTCCCAGCTTCTATCATTTCAAACCGCGGCACTCAGTTCACATCTCAGTTCTGGAAGGCTTTTCAGCGAGATTTGGGTACAGAGGTTCAGCTTAGTACTGCTTTCCACCCTAAGACAGATGGCCAGTCCGAGAGAACTATTTAGGTCTTGGAGTACATGTTTGAGGCTTGTGTTCTAGACTTTGAAGGTTCTTGGTATTAGTTTTGCCATTGCCTGAGTTTACTTACAATAATAGTTTTCATTTGAGCATCGGCATGGTTCCTTTCGAGGCTTTGTATGGTAGGCGTTGCAAATTACCGATTGGTTTGTTTGATGGGTTAGAGTTTAGAACACAAAGTACATATTTGCTTTAAGATTCTTTAGACTGTGTTTGTGTGATTCAGGATAGACTTAGAGCAGCCCAGAGTAAGCAGAAGAGCTACACTGATCGTAGACTTCATGCCTTGGATTTCAGTGTTGGTGACTTGGTATTCCTTTGAGTATTGCCCGTGAAGGGCATGATAAGATTTGGTCGGCGGGTTGGTGGGCCATTTGAGATTCTACAGAGGGTTGGTGGTGTTGCCTACATGTTAGCTTTACCTCAGATGTTTTCAGCTATACATCCAGTTTTTCATGTCTCAATATTGCATCTGTATGTTCCAAATGAGTCTTATGTGTTGCATTGGGATTCGTTTAGTTAGATAAGAGTTTATCCTTTATTGAGGAGCCGATAGCTATTCTGGCCAGAGATATCGGGAGATTGAGATCTAGGGATATTTTGGTTGTGAAAGTTCAATGGAGGCATCGTCTGGTCGAAGAGGCTACTTGGGAGACCGAGAGTGAGTTGAAGCTCAGTATTCATAGTTGTTTGAGCCTTCAGGTACTCCTTTTTCTTGACTTTAGAGGATGAAAGTTTTTTTAGTAGTAGATGTTGTGATGACCCTTCTGGTCATCTTCCTGCTTACGCATTCATTGTACTATTTGAGCTTTCTTATAGTGGCCCTAAGTCATTTATGGCTTGCTGGGACCGGTAGTTAGGTGCCCTGATCATTCATTTGGTTGTTTTGGTTGTTTGCCTATTTTAGAGCCTTAACTTAGAATATCATTGACCTTAGTAAACATTCTTAGCTAACGTGCTCTAAATTGAATTCCGACAGTTTTGTTAGCTCTGGAGCATTATGTTTGGTCTAGTTGGACCTTTAGTTGAGGCCTGAGAACTTCCGGTGTAGGTTTTGTGTTGCTTTTTCTGTTTTTAGGACAGTTGGAGTTGGAAGTGTAACTTTGGTCATCTTTTGATGATCGGAGTGTTGGATTCAAAATCTGACAATTCCATCAGCTCTGGAATGTTGAGTTTGTGTTAGGTAGATGGTTCGTTCAGGTCCGGAGTGTTTCGGGCTCATTTCGAGTGCTCGATTGCTTATTGGTTAGTGTTGACTTGGAACAACATTTCTTCAAAATGACCTCGTATGGAAGTTTCATCATTTTCGTTGAGTCCAAAACGTCGTTTCCACTCTATTAGCATTATTGGTTTTTGAGTATCGATTTCCGACTGTGCCGGGAATGCCCCATTGAGTTTTCAAAAAAGTTGCAGATTTTGTTGTTGCAGGTGCAGGCCTCAGGCCTTAATCACGACTTCGAGCCTCCTCCCTCACGACCGTGATGAAGTACCTGGTCCCTTGCTCTTTGTGATCATGTGATCGCCTGCCGTGATCGCGATGAAGCTTCCCCCTTGTTCTTTGTGATCGCGTGGCTAGTCCTCATGATCGTGATGGTCTAGCCAGTGTGGTCCTCACGACCGTAAAGGGTCCCTTCACGATCGCGATGAAGGACCCCTGGGCAGTATATAATTTTTTCCACTTTCTCTCCTTCATTCCAAATGCGATTTCTCCATGTTGTAAGCTCAAAACTCGTCCAAACTCTGTATTTCTTCAATTCTTGGTGTTGGGGTGCATATTCCTTACTTGTGATCGTTCATCCATCATAATTTGTAAGTTTTATCGGCTATTTTCCATTGAATTTGCTCATTTGATTCTTCAATTGTTCTTATAATGGGCTGGCTGGTTTGAGCCAATTCCTTGGCCAAATTCTCTCTAAAATCTGAGCATGCACACCTTGGAGTGTGGTGATCATTCTGTGCACTTTTATTTTTGGTTTTGGATTGCAGGGCCCACGGGCCTGCCAGTGACCCAAATTACCCAGCTATTTCTATAGCGTTATGGGTATCTTTAGACTCGTCTTGATATATTATTTATGTTTGTCATAGTTTGATTATTGTTCGGGGCTTCTCAGAGCGATTCGGGCTTGGATATCGTTGTCCCAGCATCTTGTCATCGGAAGACAGGTAGGTTATGGTTTAAACTCCTTAGACTTTGCATATATAGAATAAAATTGTATTAATGGGCATCCTTGGGTTGGGTTTACTAGTTGATACCACAGACATTGACCGCTTTATTCATGTTCGATCCCTTTCTCCTCCTATGGTTGTAGTATTTGCGATAGATGATATTATCACCCTTGTGGTCCTGTGAGGCCTTATATTGACTCTGGAACATAGATGGTGGGGAATTGGGCATGTCTGTGAGTCTCGGACATCGTTATTATTGTCATAGAGTTGGCTATCTGTGTTGTAGAATGATTCGAGCATGTGCAGGGCTGATAGGTTGATTGTGAGCCGTTGGGCTATTGATTGTGATTGATCATGCCATTTTCATGCATATAAAAGGATTTTCTTCATGATTTTACTACGGTTTTGGCTTCGGGCCTTCTATTGATGATTTCTAAATCTTGCATGGTCGTGGGGCCCATTTTTGGAAAAATTGATTATGAAATGGTCTAGTATCATCTTAATTGATCTTCTTGGGGTAAGAAAGGTTAAAAGAAAGATTTGTTACAGTTTTCCTACTCAGTTGAACCGAGGTGCTAGATTGACCCTATTAGGGATTGAGAAATGATATTAGACTCTGTAAAGCCGAGCATCGGACATTGATTTACTACTCTTTTAGACCTGGATATGCCCGGGCACCCTTAAAGGGGGTTTATGAGACTTATATAATTTATTTAGACCTGGATGGAATTCAGGCATGCATATTGAGAATTTGAGTACTAGTTTGGATCTGGTGGTACTCCGGACTGATATTTTGAGGTTAGAGTGAAGTATGTGGTCTACGAGTAGACCTCCATGGACCCTGTCATTCTGGACCAAGTGCTACAGGAAAAAAGGTTATCGGGGGTAGGGGTGTACGGCAGAGTAGATGTACTTAGGAGAAGTCCTTCCATTGATCCCGCTTTTATTGGACCCTGTGGGCACGGGAGGGGTAACATACTGACACTGCGGTTACACTTAGTTCGGCATATCATATCATTCATTTGTGTGAGGTACCACCCTTGTTTGTTGTTTGTTGATTGTACGCTCTGGTAGTATGGGATGCCGGAGGGTTATGTCTTCACTTGTTTGTGTTCTTTGGGTGTATGGGCGCCCGTGAGACTGTAGGTAGACGTATTGTTACTATTTTGCTCTATTGGTTCCTATTGTGGTTCTTATGACTTTGGATATTGTTAAGG
This sequence comes from Jaltomata sinuosa, assembly GCA_003996215.1. Classification (NCBI taxonomy): domain Eukaryota; kingdom Viridiplantae; phylum Streptophyta; class Magnoliopsida; order Solanales; family Solanaceae; genus Jaltomata; species Jaltomata sinuosa. Next base: position 71,448 of record QJPP01003556.1, read on the forward strand.
TTCAATTTCGGCATCTTGCTATTGAATTCTTGACTTGAGATTGTATGCTTAGTTGGGTTATAATTCCTTGGATTCGAGCATGTTTACTATTTTCTTCCTCTCCTTCTCTATTCGTTGAGGTTACCGGTATACCGCCTGCTTTCTAAACTCTTCTTTATATACTTGTTGTTGCGAGGATACTGGGTACGTGTTTCTTTCTTTTGCCTGTGATGTGTATTCTTTTAGCTAGCCATATGTATTGTTCCTACTTGTATTCCTTCTTTGCTAGCTTATGTGTACTTATTTGTTGCCTTCTGTGACTAATTGTTTTCTATTTGCTTATTACTGCTCTTTTATCTTATATGTGCCCAGTAGGCCCATGATACCTACTGAATACTGGTTGCTTTGCAATTGGTGCTCATACTACACTCTGCGTCTTCTGGTGCAGATCCTAGTGTGGGCCATTGCCGCTAGATCGTGAGATTCGTGCTTGGAGATCTTTTGGACTATCTAGACTGAGGGTGAGCTCTTGACGATCAGAGCTTAGCATTAGTTTATCTTATGTATCATGTACTCTATTACTACTCGAAGACAGGTGTGTATATATTATTATGGATGTTTCGTACTTCTTATATGTAGTTCCGACTCCATACTATGATACCAGATTTTGGGGTTTGGTTTAGCTTCCGCACATGTATATATATTCCTGTTATCTATCTTTACATCTTGTTCCTTTGCTTCCGCTTGATTATATCGTTTCTTTCGCTTAACTATTATCTAGTAGCCCATTACTAACCATTCCGGGCTACGGGGATTGGTTCACTACTGAGGGGTTGTGGGTGCCATCATGACCGAGAAATCGGGTTGTGACACCTTTCTTGCATTAATACAACACCTAAACCAACCCGTGAGGCATCAGAATACACAATAAGACACTTACCTTTAACTAGTAAGGCAAGAATAGGAATAGTAGTCAACAAGGTCTTGAGATTTTGAAAGCTCTCCTCACATTCATCTGACCAAGTAAATGACACCTCTTTCTAAGTCAAGCGGGTCAGATGGGTAGAAATGGATGCAAAACCCTTCAATAATTTGCGGTAGTAACTAGCGAATCCCACAAAGCCATAAACCTCGGACACCGAAGTGGACTTGGCCCAATTCTTAACTACCTCAATTTTCTACAAGTCTACCATCACCCCTTCTTTCGAAACCACATGTCTCAAGAAGAACACAGAAGACAGCCAAAATTCACACTTGGAGAATTTTGTATGCAGTTCCTTTTCCTTCAACAACCCCAACATAGTCCTAAGGTGATTTTCATTCTCCTTATCACTCTTAGAATATACTAGGATATCACCAATGAACAAAATAACAAACGAGTCTATATAGGGATTAAATATCTCATTCATTAAGCTCATAAAAACATTCGAGGCATTAGTCAGCCCAAAAGACATCAGAAGGAACTCGTACTACTCGTACCGAGTTTGGATTGCAGTCTTAGGAATATCAGAAGGGCAAATTTTCAATTGATGATACATGAACCTTAGATCAATCTTAGAAAACATAGATGCACTTTGCAACTGGTTAAATAAATCATCGATATGAGGGAGAGGATATTGATTACAGATAGTAACTTTGTTCAATTGACGGTAGTCTATGCACATATGTAGACTACAATCATTTTTCTTAACAATCAACACGGGAGCACCTCACAGGGAGGCACTCGGACCAATGAACCCTTTCTCAATAACTCATGTAACTGAGACTTAAGCTCTCTCAACTCAATCGACGCTATCCTCTAAGGGGGAATAGAGATGGGGAACGTATTCGGTTCTAAGTCAATATAAAACTCAATGTTTTGATCAGGTGGCATGCCAGGAAAATCCATAGGAAATACCTCTTAGAACTCACACACCATAGGAACTGACTCAATAGCTAGGACCTCTGAACTAGTATCCCGATGATCAGCTAAGAAAGCTAAACACCCTTTTCCTATCAGACTCTGAGCAGGAAGATAAGACACAAACTTCATAAGAGAAGGACTATAGTTACCCTCTCACTCTAGTCTATCCAACCCAGGCATAGCCATAATCACTATCTTAGCATGACAATCTAGAATAGCATGGTGCAGAGACAACCAACTTATCCGCAAGATGATGTCAAACTCCACCATGTCTAGAATTATTAAATTTGTCAAAGTCTTCCACCCCATAAATATAACTGGACAAACACAAAGACCCTATCCACAATCATATAATCACCCAGTAGGTAGACACATTAACAGGAAAATCAAGAAACTCACAAGTCATGTCAAACCCCTCAACAAAACCAGCAGACACATATGAAAAAGTGGAACCAGGGTCAAGCAAAACTAAAGCCATGCGTTCACAGAAAAGAATAGTACATCTGACCATCACGTCTAACGCCTCTGCCTCTGGTCTACTTGTAAAAGCATAGAAGTGGTTCTTACCACCTTCCTGTACACTGCCTCTATTGGGTTGATTACCTTCTCTACCATTACCACCACCTTGGTTGAGCTGGGTTCCACCCTTACAAGCTATGTGACCACCTCTTCCCCCTGCGAATGATTTTTGTTATATCCATTACCTCTACCTGTCGGAGCCAAAGCTCCAGGAGCCTGCTACTGAACTGTCTATCAAAACCAAGGATAATCTCTCTTTATGTGACTAATCTCACTACACTCATACATGCATGGTCTAAAGTAGGTCATTGATCTAGAGAAGACGAAGTGATATAACCACTAAACTCTGACAAAGGTTGGCTGGTCCTAGAAGGAACCCTAAAAGAAACCTATATCACATACTGAATGCGGCGTGCAGGGTATCCCTGCAGACCCTGACCCTTGGAATACTGGCCACTGAAATTGCCCTCAGATCGGGGATTCTCCAAAGCCATCCTTGCTAGACCCTATTGCTTTGCACCCTCAACATTTTTCACAAATTCAATCACCTCCTTAAAAGACATGCTAGAAGATGCTACCTGTAAAGATGAAATCTGAAGCCCTGTGTTCAAACCTTTCAAAAAATGACGGATCCATTTTTCCTCTGTATTGATCAACTGTGAAGAATAAAAATCCAAGGCATGAAAGTGTGCCTCATAGATAGCCACTAAAGAATTCCCCTGCTCAATGTTAGTAAACTCATCCCTCTTATGTCCTTCATAGTACTCGAAACATATTTCTCCAGAAACACTAGATAGGACAAACTTCAACTCATAAGGAGTTCCCCAATAGGCCTGCATTCCACTTACGCCCTCCGCCATATTTTGACATCCCCTTGAAACTGAAAAGAAACAAACTCAACAACATACCTCTCAATAATACACATCCTATACAGCCGCTCATGACAGTCATTGATGCATTTATAAGCATCCTCAAACTCTAACCCATGAAATACTGGAGGTTTCATTTTCATAATCTTGTAGACAAGGTCATGCTCACCACTAGTCTTTACTAGGCCTGTCATTGATCGCGGAAACATAGTTGTCTTAGAATCCACATCCATCCAAGGAGCCACAGCTGCAGTATGCTGGGTTACTAGATAACGTACTGTGGGTACTGCAGGAGTAGTCCTATTCCCTGCTAGTCAACTCAGAAAACTCAGAACATGGTGGATCATATCAGATGATATCATAACCGGCGTTGCACCTTCCAAAATAGGTGTCTCCCCTGTCCCCTAAACTGGTACAGCCTCATTATTCTGAACTTGTGCCACTTCATCCACCACAACCTCACGAAGATGCTCAAACTGAGAAGGAGATGTTCACCTTTCACGAGTCTGTGATGTAGCCTAAGCTCCACCTTGGTAGGTTTGTCTCTCTTTCCCCTGACTCTCCCCCTTACTTTTCCTCTGTCATGAATTGCAGCCTCAATGACTAGTTTGAGCATCACTTCTCTAGTCATTGAAGTGCGTAATCTCACCATCTGCAAGAATAAGATTGAAAGAGTCAGATACCAATTTGGATTGATACTAATTGGAATCAAGTCATAGCACGAAGGAAGAAAAAATTTGAGGTTTCCTTAAGTTCTGTAGTCTCCAGAATAAAAGTACACACGTCTCCGTACAAGACTCTACTAGACATATTCTTGTACAATAAGATCAATGAACACGAGGCTCTGTTACCAACTTTGTCACAATCCAAATGACCATGAGTGGAACCCACACTAACCCTTCGATGGGAGAACTAACTAACCTGAAGCTTAACCTTATTACTTAATCAATTTTAGATGAGATATAATAAAACCAACTTTAGTTAAGATCATAAAGAAAGCCAACTAGTATAAAAAAAATGCGGAATATTCAACTAACTAAAACATATCTAAGAACTGAAAATTACCGTACAAGAACTCTAAGAAAAATTGTGTCTAAGATATCCAAATATAACTAAAATAAATAACTGAATAATAAAGAGTTCCATTGTCCGAAGGAAGGAAAAAAGCTTGAAGAGGATCCACGACATCCTAAGAAGTAGTGCTCACCCTTGGATCAAGTGTCAATCATCTATTCTAGTCGAGGTCGTGTCTCAGTCGCCAGAACATGGTCTACACTTAATAAGAGTACAGGGTAGTATTAGTACAAAATACTATGTACTGGTAGGTACCATAGGCTAACTCAGCTTAGAACAGGTATATAATCAAACCAAATAACAAGTAAGAGGCATTCCAACACTTAGCAAGTAATCCAGTTAACAGATAATCATCTCAAGTCAAATCAACAATAGAAATATCAAGTTCAATAAATCACCACAAGAATGCAGGAGAAATCAATTTCAATAGTTACAACACATGGATCTACGTCCATCTAACTCTTAATCATGCAAATATTACCTCTAGTCGTGTTACAGCCCACAATACTACCTTACCATGCCTGACCATGAAATACTGCAATTGTAATGAAAAGTGTGTACGCATGCTTAAGGGTCTTATTTCTGTCAAACTAACAATGACCTGCAAGGGACACACAAGGTCCATGTACCTTCCCAAACCATTTCCCATCAGCACAAATATCAAATAGGTGATTATGTCAACTTGTACCTGCCAAAAACATTTCCCATCGATGCAAATATCAAATCGTACCGGAATGGTACTTGATCCCATAACAATGACAATATCAATGCACCTATGGATCTCAGAGTTATCTCTCAGGATATACAGAGTGCACTAATTCACAATTACACTCATTCACCTCAGTTCATGCATCAACTCATGTACCCTAGCTTATTCATTTAAGCATAACATGGAAACATATACATTTCAACCATGTCCAACGACAAATCACAAGTTAAGTAATTCAACCACATACATGTACTAAAATAAATCTCAACTCTAATTGAAACCATAACCTACCTCAATCGAAGAAATCAACAAGTTACTTTGCAAAAACCTTGCCTTTCCTCAACACCTCAGAACATTTAAAGTCTAAAATCAAACAATGTTAAGAGTAATTAATCATCTACTCTTTCAAATTCAGTCTTGGGAATTCAAACCCACTAATTCTACCCTTATCCGAGGTCTGTAGGATTCCCAAGGGTCAATTAACCATTAACTAGTCTCATAACATTCATCAAATCAACACCCAAAGAGTTTCTAATCAACTTAACTCCTTTTTAGCCACTTTTATGCCTAAAGATCTTACCTTTATAGAACCCAAGGTTCTCCATTAACTAGCCTCATAACATTCATCAAATCATTAACTAGTCTCATAACATTCATCAAATCATTAACTAGTCTCATAACATTCATCAAATCATTAACTAGTCTCATAACATTCATCAAATCAACACCCAAAGAGTTTCTAATCAACTTAACTCATTTTTAGCCATTTTTATGCCTAAAGGTCTTACCTTTATAGAACCCAAGGTTCTCCATTATCCTTAAACATGTTAAGAACCATTAATTTCATGCTATGAATCATAAAAACACATCTTAGGATCGATTCTAGGTGAAATTTCACCTACCCATAGGGTTTTCACTAAGTTTCATACGTTTGGGGCTCAAACTCAAAAATTCCACCATTATACTACAAAGATTAATGATCATAAAATGAAGGGGTTTATGAAGTTACTTACCTCAAATGGAGGAAATTCACCCTAGTTCCTGAGAAACATGCTTCTTAGAGCTCTAAAATGAAATAGGAGTAAAGTGAAAGTAACCTAGAAAATTGAGTTAAGTGCAGGTAAATTGCATATCACCTCATCGTGATGAGTCATTTCTCATCACGATGATGCTTGGATAATCATGATGACTTATTATGATGAGGTACCCCTTCATTGCAATGAAGTGCAAATTCTAGAATGTCGTAAACTCACCCCAAATCCCTCATTTCACAAGATACTTTATTTTCTAGATAATACGAATTAATATCGACGTGAAAACTATCATTTCTGGAGTTTTATAAACCCAATTCCCATCCCAAAACGTCCTACAAGACCCTATGATAGTCAACTATTTATAAACGGACTCTACACTACCATATAATGAACTATGAGACCCCAACCACCTCCAAGGTACAAAATACTAGATTTTCATTAACGCTCACCCTAGCCTGAGATTTTATCAAATCTCATCCTAAGGACTTTTCTAGCTGGTTACTTATGCCCTTACTTTACTATAACAATAGAACAAGTCATTACAAAGCCTCATAGGAGCAGGACTATAGTTACCCTCCCACTTAAGTCTATCTAACCTAGGCATAGCCCCAGTTACTGTCTTAGTATGATAGTCCTATATATCATGGTGTAAAGACAACTAACTCAATCACAGGTTGATGTCAAAATACACCATGTCTAGAATCACTAAATTAGAAAAAGTTTTTTGCCTCACAAAGATAACAGGAGACACACAAAAAATATATCAATAATTACTGACTCGCCCACTGGGGTAGACACATGAACAGGAAAATCAAGTAACTTACAAATTATGTCAAATCCCTCAGCAAAACTAGCAGAAACATATGAGAAAGTAGAACTAGCATCAAACAAAACTCACGCTATGAGGTGACAGATAAGAATAGTACTTAGGATCACCGCATTTGATGCCTCATTCTCAAGCCTGCCTGGAAAGTTTAGAACTAGATCTTACCTCCTACCTAAGCACCATCCCTATTGGGATAATTACCTTATCTTCCAATACCACCACCCCGGTTGGGCTGGGTGCTACCCCTGCCAGCTGTGTGACCACCCTGCCCGCCCTACAGACGATCTCTACCATTCCCATTACCCCCTCTACCAACCAAAGCTCTGGGAATCTACTACTGACTGGTCTATCAATAACAAGGACAATTCCTTTTAAAATGACAAACCTCACCACACTCATAGAATACACGGTCCAAGGTAAGTTGTTGCGCTGGAGTAGACGGAGTGAAATAACTACCAAACTTTGATGAAGGTTGGCTGGCCCCTAATGAACCACCAGTAGTGACCTACAATGCAGACTGAATGAGGCATAAAGAGTAATCATGTGAACCCTGACCCTTGGAATACTAACCACTAAAACTTCCCCCTGACTGGGCTTCTTCAAAGCACTCTTTACGTAATCCTCTTACTTTACACCTTCAACCTTCTTTCAAACTCATTTACCTCCTGAAAAGACTTATCAGAGAATCTTACATGTAGAGTCAAAATCTAAAGCCCTATGTTTAAACCCTTCATAAGACAGCAAATCTGCTTTTCCTCTATATTGATCAACTATAAAGAATAACGAGCCAGCGCATGAAATCAAGCCTCGTAGGCTACCACTAAAGAATTTCCCTGCTCAATATTAGGAAAATCGTCCCTTTTTCCCCACATAGTATGCAGAATGTACTTCTCTAGAAACACTTAGTAAAACTAACTCCAAGTCATAAGGAGTACCCAGCAGGCCTGCACTCCACAAATTCCCTCTACCATATTTTGGCATCCCCTTGCAACAAAAAAGCAAAAAATTCAACACCATACCTTTCAACAATACCCATCCTATGCAGTTTCTCATGACAATAAATGATGAATCCATAAGCATCCTCAGACTCCAACCCATGAAATACCATAGGTTTCATCTTCACAAACTTGTAGAAAAGGTCATTCTTGTCGCCTATAATCACAAGACATATCACTGAATGTGAAAGGTTACCTGTTTTATACCTCATCTATCTAAGGAGCCACAGTTATAACATGCTAGGTCACTGGATGATTTATAATGGTCACTGCAGGAGTGGTCTCATTACCTGCTAATCCACTCAAAAAACTCAGAACCTATTGGATCATGTTGGATGATATCGGAACCGGTGCTACACCTCCTAGAATGAGTGCCACTGATAAAGCTCAAGAACGTTCTCCAATAAAAGGTGGTAGCGATCGTCAGAGAAAAAAAAATTATATTCCCGACGAGTGTTGGAGTTGATCCCATAGAGAGTGGATATGATGATTCGCCAAGAAATAGTCGATTAGTATTCACCAAGAGAGTAAATGTTCAACAACTAAAAGTAAAAATTAGGGGGAACAAGGAATTAGGAAATTAGCAATATTGCAAGTCAAATTAGAAAGCAACGTAAACAAGATATCGGTAATTAAATGAGAAGGAGACTAAGGGTATCTTTCCGATGAGATTCAAACGGAGGTTAGGGTACTTGCTTAGTTATACAAATTCTCAACAAATGATATGGGTAGCATTGGTTTTAGTCATGTTTGTCAATCTCTTGATCTTCCAAACATATATCCGATGGTCTCTACTCAAGCACCATGGTTTCAACACAAACCAACCAATTTAAGCTTGGGGAAGTCATACTATTTCTAGCTTAGACTCTTAGATGAGAGTTTCTATCGATTAAGGTATTTCTAGCCTCAATCTAAGGTGGAAACCTCAAATTCCCACTATTGAATTCCTTCCAAATTATAAACTCCTTTTTCAAGCAAGAACACAATTAAGTAAACTCAACCAATGTTTCCAACCATCAATTTTAGTATTAAAACTTGAGGAATTAAATAGACCCATGTCAATTTATCAATTATAAACACATTTAAGCAAGACCCATACCCAAAGTCAAAAACTCATCATACATATATCCCTAGACAAAGAAATTAGACATTCATGCTAAGGAAATAAGAGATTATACCAATTGGATAATTTAAATTTCCATTCATAGTCAAGCTAATATCCAAATCCAATCTCAATTTGGTACAAAAATGGTGAATTCTCAAGGTAGAAGATGAAAATAATACAAGTACACTCTCTATCTTCCTTGGAAAACTCTCTATGCTGAAAACTATTTAATAATGTGTCAAAAACTATCAGGTACACTACCCAAATGGAGTTTTAGAAGCTTTCCAAAATGTCACTTGAAAGTTGACAAAAATGCCCTTAGGTCATGGTGCGATGCAACGTGCGACATGATGTGTGCTTGCACCATACATTGTGTGCTTTGCATAGCTCTAGTTCTCAGACCACTGACTCCAGTCGCTTCAGCTATGACATGCGAATGGAGGTGCGAACTGCACATGATGTATTGCGCATCACACAGGAGCTGCACCTCTCGGCAGATTCCTCTTCTCTTTTGATCACCTTCACACTTAAACTCTTTAAAGCTCTTTTGGATCTAATTCCCTTGTTTTCTACTTTTGACCAAGAGTAGTTGCATTTGCATCAATAAAGGTAATAAGTACCTTTAAATCTCATTAAAACATGGCAATAATTCATGATTAAAGGCTCAATAAGTTGGTAGATTACCAACTTATCAGCTGCCCCTGTCCCCTGAACTGGTACTACTTCATCCTCTACAACCTCAGGAAGATCTTCATGTATGGGAGGAGATGTTGACCTTTCTCAAACTGGGGATGCAACCTAAGCTCCACGAGGGTTTGCCCGTCCTTCCCCTAGCTCTCCCCCTTACTCTGCCTCTACGGTGAACTACAACCTCAACAATTAGTTTCAACACCTTTGCTCTAGCTTCTGAAGCAAGTGTTCTCACCATCTACGAGATTAAGAGTGAAAGGTCTGATATCAATTTGGATAGACAAATACCATTTGGAATCTAGTAATAAAATGAAAGAAGAAAGAAGTTGAGTTTTCCTAAAGTCATGTAGCCTCTAGAATAAAAGTACAGACGTCATTGTACCATTATGCAAGACTCTAGTAGACATGTTCTTGTATGACAAGATCAACAAACTCAGGGATCTGATACCAACTTTGTCACAACCCAAATGACAGTGAGTGGCACCCACGCTACCCTTTGGTGGGAGAACTAACTACCCAAACCTCAACCCTTATACTTAGAAAGTTTTGGAAGAATTAATATAAAATCCAACTTCAAATATAAAACCATAGTCAAAAATTGATAAAATAAAGTGCAGAATAATTTGACTATCTATTACATCCCCAAGAACTGAAAGTTATCGTACAAGAACTCTATCAATAACCAATGTCTATTATATCCAAAATGACTAAAATACACAATAAGGAGTCTCATCATTTGGAAGAAAGACAGTGAGTTGAAAGAGGATCCACGGTAGCCTTAGAAGTAGTGCTCCCCCTTAGATAAAAATGCCAGTTGCCTATTCTAGATGAGGTCGCGTGTGAGCCTCTGGAACACGGTCTGCACTCAATAAAAGAAGAGTACAGGGTAGTATCAGTATAAAACAATATGTACTGGTATGTAACATAGGCCGACTCAATTTAGAACAAGTATATAATCAAATCAAATAACAAGAAAAAGGCACTTGAATACTTACCATGTAATTGAGTACACATATAGTCATCTCAAGTCAAGTCAACAACATTAGTAACAAGTTCACATAAATCACCAAATATTGCCACAACAAGTTAAGGGTAAAAACTTCCAATTAAACATATCACATGGAATCTAAGCCCACCTAAATTTCATCAATATAGTCAATACATCTAGTCTCATCTTAGCTCATAGTACCATCTCCAAATATCTGACCATGAAACAAAAACATTTAAAAGAAAAGGTGTACACACATGCTAAAGGGTCTTATTTATGCCCAACTAGCCATGACCTGCAGGGGACGAACCAAGGTCTATATTCCCACTGAAACCATTTCCCATCAGTGCAATATCAATCCATACCGGCTCGTGGTACCCAATACAAAATAAGTAACAATATCAATTTATGCTAGCTCGTGGTACTCGATCTGACTATCAAATAAATCTATGGCTCTCGGTCATATATCTCAGGATATCACACAATATATTAAATCACATGTACTAATATTTATTTCAATTCATTTAGTTTCATGTATACCTAGCTTATTTATTCGAGCACAACATGAAAACACTCATCATTTCAAACATATCTGAAGACCAATCACAAGTCAAATAATTCAACTACATACATGTACTAAAATAAGTTTCAACTCTAATTTAAATTGTAACCTACCTCGAATGAAGAATTACCACCAGCAAGTTACTTCACAATTTCCTTGACCTTACTCAACACTTCCGAACATTTATAGTCTATAAGCAATAAATTACAAGAGTAATTAATCATTTACTCTTCATTTCAAGCTTTGGAAATTTAACCCACTAATTCTATCCTTATCCAAGGTCTGTAGCATTACCTAAAGTTCAATTAATCAGTAACTAGTCCCACAATAATCATGCAATTAACATTCAAAATGTTTCTAATCAAATTACCCCTTTTTAGCTATTTTTATGCTTAAAGGTCTCATCTTTATGGAACCCAAGGTTCTCCATCAGTATTTATCATGTTTAGAACTATCAATTTTATTCTAGAAATCATAATAGAACATCATAAAATCAATTCTAGGTAAAATTATACCTACCCATAGGGTTTTCCCCACTTTTAAGACTTTCAGGGCTTTAAACCCACAATTCTACCATTAATTTTCAATATAAGGATCTCATAAGGATAAATGATTCATAATAAAAGAGGTTTAAGAAGCGACTTACCTCAAACAAAATAAAATGCTCAATTCTAGGGAAAATCACCCTCTTGGAGATCTAGAATGCAACTTAGAGTTTGTGGAAAATAACTCTAAAAATTGACTTAAGCTCATGGAATATTTCCTGTTACTCATCATGGTGGACCGTGTCTCACTATGGCAAGCTACTATGGAGTGAATCAACTTGCTATGGCAGTCCTGACAGTTCATCATAACTACTATGATGGGAATTTTTCTCCTATGGTGGACTCGCTACAGCGAGAGTCTGCCTCGCTATAGAGCGTGCAAAAATAGAACATAGCTAACTCGCTCAAAACCCCTCATTTCATAACACAACTTTGATTTCGATACATCAAGGGTCAAACCTAACATGGTAATCACCATAACCGAAGTTCTATGAATCTTATTACCATCTCCAAACTTCTTACAGGACCCTACACCTCTCAGCTATCCATTATTGGTTTCCATACTATCACATAATACACCACGAGACCTCAACCGTCTCTAAAGCGTAAAACACTATATTTTCATCATAACTTACCCTAGCCTGAGATTTTATCAGCTCTCATCTTATGAATATTTCTAGCAGGGTACTTATGCCCTAATTTTACTATAACAATAGAATAGGTTGTTACACTTATATGGATATGATTTTGTTCATAATAAATGGTTGTTGAAATCTACATGTCTACAAAGTGGAAATTCCATATTGCTACTGTAACACCCCAGAAGTTGAACCAACACTTAGACTTAGAACTTCAGCTGAACTTAGTAGATTTCAGGCCCTCATAGGCAGTCCCCACGGGCCGTAGGAGGTCCTATAGGCTATCACCCTCATAGTGGGAGCCAGCCCAGCTTTTCCAGTCATGATAGGTTGGTCCATGATTGTGGAAGGTGCCATGGCCTATCAAACCCACCATGAGAAAAGTCTAGAAATCTAGTCAACCCTTCTTCAATCTGATGGCCAAGGCAGACAACCGTGGGAGTCACCACAAGCCGTGGGTCTCTGCAGTGGGAAAAGTCCAGAAGGCCAGCCCAGCGGCTCCACTTTGACGGACACCTCCCATGGGCTGTGGGAGATGCGATGGGCCATAAGACAGCCCATTTAGTGGTAAATTTTCTACAACTTCTTAGTTTAAGTCATGGGCATTTCGGTCTTTCCCTACTCTCTTAACTCGTACACTAAGTCATTTTGGACATACTTGGATGGGTTTTTATTAGACGTAGGTTATTTTTCTCTTTATTCCATTGACTCAGACTTTAAGAAAGAATAGAAAAACGTTTTTTCTTCTCCAAAGAAAGAATCAGGGATCTTCAACTTCAGGCTTCAAACCCAAAGATTTCACTAAGGGGTTTGCTCTCATGTATGTGGGATTGCATCAACAGGTTTCCTTTCACCTATTGAGTTCCAAAGTTGACTCAATTCTCCAGTTCATTTTATTCTCCAGAGCCTAGGATTCATGAATTTTGTGACTTCTTTTATACCTCAACTTTCTTACTATAAATGAATCATTAATACATGTTTCCTTGAAGTCTAGCATTCCTTGTGTATTCATAATTCTCAAACCCTCAGTATATTAGATGGTTCATGATTTTGAACAGTGTTAAAGATTGCATATTTGATCCAAATTATAGTACTGTTATGAGTAGTGCATTCCTCAGAGATGGTGAGTTATGAACACCCAATAAATTAAGTATTTCATGTATTTAAAAACAAATACTCAGTTCTTCATAATTATATGATTTGGAATGCTTTCAAACTTAGCATTATTTTTCACTCTCAATATGATAGCGTTTTTGAGCTATCCAGTATGTCAGCTTATATTCAGTTGGGAATAGTACTTAGCACCAAGAAGATGTAGGGATTAAGGCTCACCCGTCAATTAGAACTGAGACCTTTAGTAGAAGTCCTTAGGTTCTAGAACTATGGAACCACCATAGGATTTAAAGGGTCATCAATCAGACCAGGCTTGATGCCTTAGTCCTTTTAAATATTAGTTTAGTGGATCCATGCTAGCTAGTGTTTGTACCCTTGGCAAGGTATGAACACCCTTCTAGCCAAAGTTATAAGTTCGCCCCATAGTTAGCTCATCTTGAGGTATGTCTATTAACCGTAGCTCCCAAAGTTTAGACTCAGTTATTTCATGACCTTGTAGTCAGTTTAATCAGTACAATATTGTTCAGTTGCATATTTATCTACATGGTCATTGCAATAGTTTACATGTTTCAGTTCCATGTTTAGTTTATTCTCATGTTCAGCATGCTTAGAATAATGCATATCTCATATACTCAGTACATTCAAAGCATTGACCGCATACCTTTTTGTGCTATATTATTGGATAATATAGGTTCATTCATTTAGCACCCAGACCACGGTTAGTACAATTGTACAGTCTTCTCAGCAGTAGAGTTGGTGAGTCCTTAAATTTCAAGGACAATATTTATATTCCTTTTATGTAGTCACTAATTCAGTTTTCAGATTATTAGACTTAGCTGGGGGCTTGTCCCAGCAACTAATCTTATTAGAGGCATTCAGACTTAGAGTTATTTTTCAACTTACATAGTCAGTTTTATATTTCAGACTTATTATATATATATTCAGATATTTTCAGTTTACATTCCAGACTTATATTTTTATTCAATTTAACTTCTTCTTAGATTATTTTTATCAATCAGAATGTTTAGTGTATGCCAGACTATGTTTTAGTTTGGGGTCACTTATAGCTCTAAGCATCATATCGCATCTAGGGTGTAGACTCGAGGCATGACAAACTTAGTATCAGAGTATCAGATTTAATATTCCCTAGGGTGTCTGAAAGACGCGTCAGGTAGAGCCTTGTTCATGGGTGTGAAGCACACCACACTAGAAACTATGAGATCTTTTTAAGAAAAGACTCTCTTCTTTCTTTTCCATATTGTGCGATAGAGTGTGGGCTCTATTTAATATCTTTATAACTTGTGCTCTACAATTTATAGAAGATGCCTCTCAAAATAGCAGACAAAAGGAGGAATGAAAATGGAAATAGAAACCATCAAGCGCAACCAGTCCCAGTAGACCCTTTGAACGAGCAAGTCACTCACGAGAGTTCAGAGCTATTTTCCAGGCACTAGCTGATGCCATAACCACATAGGTGAACTAGTATGATATTGCACTGGTCAATCCACTGAATAATACAACAATGGCTAGAGTCTGGGACTTCACTCGGATGAATCCTCCCATGTTCTATGGTTCTAAGGCTGAGGAGGATTTGCAAGAATTTGTCGACGACATTCACAAGGTCCCTGAGATCATGGGTGTCACTCCAGTTTAAATTACAGACTTTGCTACTTATAAGTTGAAAGGAGTGGCTCACACTTGGTATGAGAAGTGGAAGGAAGCTAGGGGTGAAGATACAGGCCAGTATATTAGGATCAGTTCATGGCTATGTTTTTGGATAGGTTCTTCCTACTTGAATTTAGGGAAGCCAAGGTTTAGGAGTTTATCAACTTGAGGCAGAGTGACATGAGTATGAAGGAGTATTCTCTTAAGTTTACTCAACTTTTGGAGTATGCTATGGCAATAGTGGCTAACTCCAGAGCCTGTATGAGTAAGTTTGTATCAGGTGTTTCAGAAGATATGGTTAAGGAATGTAGAACTGCTATGTTGGTTAAGGAGATGAATATCTCCAGGTTGATGACTCATTCCCAATAGATTAAGGAGGAAAAGATTAAGGAGAGGGAAATAAAGAGAAAGAGTGCCAAAATAGGTAGCTTTAACTATTCTCAGTAGAGGTCAGATGGTGGTAATCACTCTTAGTTTCGTCAAAAATCTTTAGCTCTAGCCCCATCCTCTTCTAGTGCCTCAGTGCCCAAGTTCAGATAGGATCAGCAGGTTAGGGCACCAAGCTCTAAGTCCTAGGGCAGTGTCACTAGTGGACGTACTCATCCGGTGTGCAAGAAATATGGTAGGAACCACCAAGGTAAGTGTATGGCCGGTAGTGGTAATTATTTTAGGTGTGTCAAGCCAGGTCATAGGTTGAGGGAATGTACAGTGGCTTCACAGAGAGGCAAGGGTGTCTATCAAATAAATCAGACTAACCCTCCAGCTACTCCAGCAGGTCGCCTAAATCAGTAGGGTGCCTCATCTAGTACAGGTGGCAGTCAGCACCAAAATAGACTCTTTGCATTCCAAACTCAACAGGATTAGGAGGATTCTACTATTGTGGTTACTCATACGTTACGAGTCTTTCATATTGATGTTTATGCATTATTAGATCTCGAAGCCACCCTTTATTTTATAACCCCTTATATAGCTGTAGACTTCTGTGTCAGTACAGAAATCCTCCCAGAACCTTTCTAAGTTTCTACTCCTGTTGGTGACTCAGTTTTATCCAGATGGGTATAGAGGAATTGCTTGGTCATAGTTTCTCAGAAATTCACCTCACATAATCTTATAGAGTTAGATATGACTGACTTCAATATTATTGTAGTTATAGACTGGTTACACTCTTGTTATGCCTCAGTCAATTGTAGAAATAGAGTAATTTTCTTCCAGTTTCCAAATAAGCCAGTGTTAGAATGGAAGGGTAGTACCTCAGTGACTATAGGTCGATTTGTCTCTTACCTTAAGGCCAGAAAAATGATTTCCAAAGGGTGTATCTACCATATTGTTCAGGTTAAGGATTCAAATTCTGAGACCCCAACTCTTCAATCAGTCTCGGTGGTAAATGAATTCCTAAAAGTGTTTCCAGAAGATCTGCTCAGAATTTCTCCCGAGAGGGAAATTAACTTTGGGATAGATGTCCTTCCTGATACCCAGCTTATCTCAATTCCACCTACAGAATAGCCCTAGTCGAGCTTAAGGACTAAAAGAACAGCTGAGAGAGCTTCTATATAATGGTTTTATCAGAGCCAACATTTCTCCATGAGGTTCTCCAGTTCTTTTTGTGCATAAGAAAGACGGTTTCCTCAGAATGTGCATCGACTATTGTCAGCTGAAAAAAGTCACAATCAAGAATAAGTATCCCATTTCTAGGATTAGTGACTTGTTCAACCAACTCAAGGCGCCAGTTGATTTTATAAGATAGACCTCATGTCCAGCTATTATCAGCTCAAAGTTAGAGAGTGTGACATCCTAAAGACAACTTTCATGACTCGGTATTGTCACTATAAATTAGTAGTTATGTCTTTTGGACTAACGAATGCTCCTACATCTTTTATGGATTTGATGAATTAGGTGTTCAAGCAGTACTTGGACATGTTTAACATTGTTTTCATTGATGACATCCTTTTGTATTCTTAGAGTGAAGAAGAGTATGCAAATCATTTGAGGATTATGCTGCAAACTCTCAAGGATTACTAGTTATTCACTAAGTTTGGTAAGTGTGGATTATGGCTATAGTCAGTTGTCTTTTTGGAACATATGGTGTCTAAGGAGGGCATTCGGGTAGAATTGCAGAAGATAGAGGTGGTCAAGAACTGGCCTAGACCCACTTCTCTGATAGACATCATAAGAATTTTGGGTTTGGCTGGTTGTTATAGGATATTTATTGAAGGGTTTTCATCCATAGTTGCCCCATTGACCAGATTGACTCAGAAAACCAAGTTCCGGTGGTCAGATGATTGTGAGAAAAACTTCCAAGAGATGAAAACTAGGTTGACCACAACTCTAGTTTTGACTCTACTAGAGGGTTCGGACGGACTTGTTGTGTATTGTGATGCATCTATAGTTAGCTAGGGTTGTGTTTTGATTCAGCATGGTAAGGTCATTGCCTATGCCTCCAAACAGCTTAAGGTCCATGAGAAAAACTATTGGACTCATGACCTTGAGCTTACAATAGTTGTATTTGCTTTAAAGATTTGGAGACACTACTTATATGATATCTATATGGATGTTTTTACAAACCATAAGAGAGTCCAGTATTTGTTCACCTAGAAGGAGTTGAATCTTTGCAAGAGAAAGTGGCTCGAGTTTCTCAAAGATTATGATATAAATATACTCTACCATCCGGGTAAGGCTATTGTAGTGGCTGATGCACTTAGCAGGTTGTCCATGGGTTGTGTGTCACATATTGAAGAAGGAAAGAAGGAATTAGGTAAGGATGTTCATAGGCTTTCTCAATTAGGGGTTCGCCTTACAGATTCAGTGGATGGTGGTATGATAGTTCAAAATGGTTTAGAATCTTCTTTGGTAGTTGAGGTAAAGGATATATAAGACAATAATCCTATTTTGCATCAGTTGAAGGGTGCAGTCCATCAGAAAAGAGTGAAGGTTTTCTCCCAAGAAGGAGATGGTGTTCTTCACTATTAGGGTTGATTATGTGTTCCTAATATAGATAAGTTGAGGTAGCGGATCTTGACAGAGTCTCAAAGCTCTAGATATTCTATTCATCCTGGTTCCACCAAGATGTATCATGACCTATAAGAAGCCTATTAGTGGAATGGCATGAAGAGGAACATTGCAGATTTTGTGGCTAAGTGTCTCAACTGTCAGCAAGTAAAGGTAGAACATCAGCAACTGGGTGGTATAATCAGGATATTAACATTCCTACTTGGAAGTGGGAAGTTATCAATATGTACTTCATTACAAGCTTATCGCGTACTTGCCGATAGCATGATTCTATTTGGGTAATAGTAGACAGGATTACTAAGTCAACCCACTTTTTGGCTGTCAAGACTTCTAATTCAATAAAGGATTATGCCAGGCTCTACATCCGTGAGATATTAAGGTTGCATGGGGTTCCCTTGTCTATCATCTCAGATAGGGATACTCAGTTTACATTCCAATTTTGGAGGTCATTTTAGAAAGGTCTTGATACATAAGTAAATCTTAGCACAACTTTTCATCCGTAGATAGATAGTCAGGTAGAGCATACCATCTAGACATTAGAGGATATGTTGAGGTCCTGTGTGATTTATTTCAAAGGTAATTGGGATGATCACCTACCTCTTATAGAGTTTGCCTACAATAACAGCTTTTATTCTAGTATTCAAATGGCCCCGTATGAGGTACTTTATGGGCGGAGGTGTAGATTGCTTGTTGGCTGAATTAAAGTAAGTGAAGCAGCCTTGATAGGGACAGATTTGGTTCATGAAGTGATGGAAAAGGTTTAAATCATTAGGGAGAGGTTGAAGGCTACTCAGTGTCGTCAGAAGTCCTATGCAGATGTAAGGAGAAAAGACTTAGAGTTTGAGATTAATGATTAGGTATTCTTGAAGGTTTCGTCCATGAAGGGTGTGATATGGTTTGGTAAGAAAGAGAATTTTTGTCCCTAATATGTGGGTCCCTATAGGATTCTGAGGAGAGTTGGCAGGGTAGCTTATGAGTTAGAGTTTCCCGCAGATTTAGCATCAGTGCACCTAGTCTTTTATGTATCCCTGGTGAAGAAGTGCATTGGTGATCCAACCTTAGTTCTACCATTAGAGAGTGTAGGTGTGAAGGATAGTCTCACCTATGAAGAGGTTCCATTCCAGATTCTTGATCGTCAGGTTCGTAGGTTAACAAACAAGAAAGTCGCTTCAGTGAAAATTCTTTGGAGGAACCAATCAGTAGAGGGAGCTACTTGGAAAGCAGAAACAGCTATGATGACCAAGTACCATCACCTCTTTCCTTCCAATTCAGTTCCAGCTTGAGGTAATTGTTCCTCTCGAGTTTTTCCAGTTTCCTCACTAGTATTTCCCCTCAGTTTCACGTTGTCTAAGATTTTTTTGCATTTTTGGTATGCATTCATGTCTTTCAAACTCAGATCAGTTAAGAAATCAGATATAATTCAGTTGGTAGGGATTGCAGCTCTTTCCCTCCAAACTCAGTTTGTTTTGTCTTTAATCATGGGTGAATGATCCCAAGGGAGAGATATTGTAATACCTCGGAAGTTAAACCAACACTTAGACTTAGAATTTCAACTAAACTTAGCAGGTTTAAGGCCCCCATGGGCCGTGGTAGGTCCCATGGGCTGTTAGCCTTATCGTGGGAGCCATCCTAGTTTTCCAATCACAATAAGCAGGCCCATGATAGTGGGATGCGCTACGGACTATCAGATCCATCATGAGAAAAGTCCAGCAAGCCAGTCAACCCTCCATCTGTTTGACGGTCGTGGGAGTCACCACAGGCTATGGGAACAGTCTAGAAGGACAGCCCAGAAGTTCCACTTTGACGGCCACCTCCCACGGGCCGTGGGAGGTGTGACAGGCCAGCAGACAGCACGTCCAGCAGCAAATTTTCTACAACTTCTCAATTTAAGTTAGGGGCATTTCGGTCTTCCCCTACTCTTTTAAATCCTACACTGAGTTGTTAGCACATACTTGGATGGGTTTTTATCAGACTTAGGTTATATTTCTCTTTATTCTAATGACTCAGAATTTAAGAAAGAACAAAAAAGTGGTTTTTCTCCTCTAAAGCAAGAATCAGGGTTCTTCAACTTCAGGTTTCAAACCCAAAGATTTCAACAAGGGTTTCGCTTTCAGGTATGTGGGATTTCATCAATGGGTTTCCTTTCACCCATTGAGTCCCAAAGTTAACTCAATTCTCCAGTTCAGTTTTATTCTTCAGAGCCTAGGGTTCATGAATTTTGTAAATTCCTTTGTACCTCAGCTTTCTTACTATAAATGAATCATTAATATATTTTTCCTTGAAGTCTAGCATTCTTTGTGCACACATAATTGTCAAACCCTCAGTATATTAGATGGTTCATGATTTTGAACTGTGTTAAAGATAGCATATTTGATCCAGATTATAGTTCTGTTATGAGTAGTGCATTCCTCAAAGATGGTGGGTTATGAACACCCAATAAATTAAGGATTTCATGCATTTTTAAACAAATGCTCATTCCTTCATAATTATATGATTTGGAATGCTTTCAAACTTAGCATTATTTTTCACTCTCAAGATGTTAGTGTTTTTGAGCTATCTAGTATATCAGCTTATATTTAGTTGGGAGTAGTACTTAGCACCAAGCAGATGCAGGAATTAAGGCTCACCCGTCAGTTAGTACTGAGACCTTTAGTATAAGTCCCTAAGTCCTGGAACTATGGCACCAATATAGTTTCTAACGAGTCATCCATCAGACCAGGCATGACACTTTAGTCCTTTTGGACACTAGTTTAGTGGATCCATACCAGCTAGTGTTTGTACCTTTGACAAGGTATGAACACTCTTCTAGCTAGTTAGGTCAGGTTAGGGTATGTCGGTTAGCATTAGCTCCCATAGTTCAAACTCAATTATTGCATAACCTTGTAGTTAGTTTAATCAGTACATTATTGTTCAGTTGCATGTTTATCTACTTGGTCATTGCAACCGTTTACATATTTTAGTTCAATGTTTAGTTTATTCTCTCATGTTCAGCATGCTTAGAATAATGCATATCTCACATACTCGCTACATTCAAAGCATTGACCACATACCTTTTGCGCTATATTATTGGATAATATAGGTTCAGGCACTCAGCACCCAATCACGATTAGTACGATTCTCTAGTCTTCTCAGTAGTAGGTTGGTGAGTCCTTATATTTTCCTTATATTTTGAGGATAAGATTTCTATTCCTTTTATGTAGTCACTAATTCAGTTTTCAAATTTTTAGAGTTAGCTGGGGGCTTGTCCCAGCAACTCATCTTATTAGAGGCTTTCAAACATAGAGTCAGTTTTCAGCTTACATAGTTAGTTTCATATTTTTAACTTATTATATATATATTCAGAGATTTTCAGTTTACATTCTAGACTTACAATTTTATTCATTTTAACTTCCATTCAGATTATTGTTATCAATCAGAATATTTAGTATATATCAGACCATGGGTTAGCTTGGGGTCACTTATGGCTCTAAGTACTGTGTCGCGTCTAGGGTGTAGACTCGAGGCATGAAAGTTATTCGTGCCTAATTGGGTTTTTCCACTTGTAGTTTCAGTTGTCCTGGGTAATAAAAAATTATTCTATTCTTCTTTACTCTTATAAAATGTGATAACTCCTTAATTTTCCCGTGGAGACGCATCATACTTTCCCCCATCCTCCATAATATGGGTGGCAACAAAAAAGACACAATTAAAGTGAAAGTGCAAGACACTCTCAAGGAAGTTCGAGTACACACATATTAAACCATAGGCTTGCCCTTCATGTAATTCGTCACTAATGTAGAGTTACCAAGATCAGAATCACTAAGGACTTGTGGGCAACAATGTAGGCTAGGGTTTACATGACCGTATTTCTAAACAGGTTCTTCCCACTTGAACTAAGAGAGGTCAAGGGTAAGGAGTTCATCAACTTGAGGCAGGGAAACATAAGTGTGAAGGAGTATTCTCTTATGTTTACTCAACTTTCGAAATATGCTCCTACAATGGTAGCTGACTCCAGAGCCCGCATAAGTAAGTTTGTGTCAGATGTTTCTGAAAATGTGGTCAAAGAATGTAGGACTGCCATACTAGTTAAAGAGATGGATATCTCCAGGTTGATGACTCATGCCTAGTAGATTGAGGAGGAAAATATCAAGGAGAGGGAAAGGGACAATAAGAGGGCCAGAATAGGTAACTTTAGTTATTCTCAGCAGAGGTCAAATGGTGGTAGTCACTCTCAGTTCTACCGAAAGATTTTAGCTCTAGACCCATCCTCTGCTAGGGCCCAAGTGCCCAAGTTCATACAATATTTAAGCAGGATAGGGCACTAGGCTCTAAGTCTTAGGGTAGTGCCACTAGTAGGCGTACTCATCCAATTTGCAAGAAGTATGGTGGAAACCACTAGGGTAAGTGTATGGCTGACAGTGGTAATTGTTTTGGGTGTGGCAAGCCAGGTCATAGGCTAAGGGAGTGTCCACTAGCTGCATAGGGAAGCAAGGGTGTTCACCCACAAAATCAAAATAGCTCATCAGCAGCTCTAACAGGTCGCCTGACTCAGCAGGGTGCCTGATCTAGTGCAGGTGGTGGTCAGTGCCAAAGTAGGCTTTATGTTCTCCAAACTCGACAAGATCAGGAGGGTTCTCCCTATATGGTCACTGGTATTTTACGAGTCTTTCATACTGATATTTATGAATTATTAGACCCTGAAGCCACACTTTCTTTTGTGACCCCTTTTATAGCAGTAGACTTTGGTGTCAGTCAAAAAATTCTCCTAGAACCTTGCTCAGTCTCTACTCTCATTAGTGATTCAGTCATAGCTAGGCGGGTATACAGAAATTACTCGGTCACAGTTTCTCAGAAGGTCACCTCAGCCAGTCTTGTAGAGTTAGATATGACTGACTTTGATGTTATCCTGGGCATGGACTAGTTACACTCTCATTATGCCTCATTCGATTATAGAACCAGGATAGTTTGGTTCCAGTTTCCAAATGAGTCAATCTTAGAATGGAAAGGTAATACCTTAGTGCCTAAAGGTCAAATTGTCTCTTACCTTAAGACCAAAAAAATGATTTCTAAAGGATGTATCTACCATCTTATTTGGGTTAAGGATTCAGATTATGAGACCTCAACTCTTGAGTTAGTCCCAGTGGTTAATGAATTCCCAGAAGTGTTTCTATAAGATCTTTCTGGAGTTCCTCCCGAGCGGGAAATTGACTTCCAAATAGATCTCCTTCTAGACACCCAGCCTATTTCAATTTTGCCTTACAGAATAGATCCAGCCGAGCTTAAGGAGTTAAAGGAATAGGTGAAATACCTACTAGATAAGGGCTTCATCAGACCTAGCATCTCTCTATAAGTCACTCCAGTTCTTTATGTGTATAAGAAAGATGGTTCTCTTAGGATATGCATCGACTACCGTCAGTTGAACAGAGTCACAATCAAGAATAAGTATCCCATTCCTAGGATTGATGACTTGTTTGACCAAATTTAGGGTGTCAGTTGCTTTTCTAAAATAGACCACAGGTCCGGCTACCATCAGCTTAGAGTTAGAGAGTGTGACATTCCAAAGACAGCCTTCAGAACTTAGAATGGTGACTATAATTTGTTGTTATGTCTTTTAGACTAAAAAATGCTCTTAAAGCTTTTAAAGATTTGATGAAAAGAGTGTTCAAGCAGTACTTGGACATGTTTGTCATTATTTTCATTGATGAAATCCTTGTGTATTCGTAGAGTGAGGAAGAGCATACAAATCATTTGAGGATTGTGTTGTAAACTCTCAAGGACCTCCAGTTATTCACCAAGTTCAGCAAGTGTGAATTCTGGTCAAAGTCAGTTGCCTTCCTTGATCATGTGGTGTCTAGTGAGGGCATCCGAGTAGATTCACAAAAGATAGAGAAAGTGAAGAACTGGCCTAGAACCACTTCTCCGATAGACATCAGAAGCTTTTTGGGTTTGCCTGGTTATTATAGGAGATTTGTTGAAGAATTTTCATCCATATCTTTCACATTGGCCAAATTGACTCAGAAAAAAGTTACGTTCTAGTAGTCAAATGAGTGTGAGAAAAACTTTCTAGAGTTGAAAACTAGGTTGACCAAAGCTCCAGTTTTAACTCTACCAGAGGGTTTAGATGGCTTTATGGCATATTTTGATGCATCCAAAGTCGGCTTGGGTTGTGTTCTAATGCAAAATGTTAAGGTCATTGCCTATGCCTCCAGACAGCTTAAGATTCATGAGAAGAACTACCTGACTCATGACCTTAAGCTTGTTGCAGTTGTTTTTGCCTTGAAAATCTGGAGACACACTTGTATGGTGTCCATGTAGATGTTTTATAGACCATAAGAGCCTCCGGTATGTGTTCACCCAAGAGGAGTTGAATATTCACCTAAGAAGGTGGCTCGAGTTCCTCAAAGATTATGATATGAATGTGCTATACCATCCGAGTAAGGCCAATATAGTGGCTGACGCACTTAGCAGACTGTTTATGGGTAGTGTGTCACATATTCAGAATGAGAAGAAGGAATTAGCTAAGGATGTCCATAGTCTCGCTGGCTTGGGAGTTTGCCTTACAGACACCGCGGACGGTGGTGTGATAGTTTAGAATGGTTCAGAATTTTCTCTGCTAGTTGAGGTGAAGGAGAAGCAAGAAAGTAATCTCATCTTACTTTACTTAAAAGGTGCAGTCCATCATCAGAGAGGGAAGTTTTTTCTCAAAGAGGATATGGTGTACTTTGGTATCAGGGTTGATTATATGTTCCTAATATAGATGAGTTGAGACAGCGGATCCTGACAAAGGCTCATAGCTCCATATATTTCATTTATCCTGATGCCACCAAGATATACCATGATCTACGATAAGTCTATCGGTGGAATAGTATGAAGAGGGACATCGCAGATTTCATGGCCAAATGACTAAACTCCAGCAAGTGAAGGTAGAACGTCATAGACCAGGATGCGTGACTCAGGATATTGACATTCCTACTTGAAAGTGGGAAGTGATCAATATGGATTTTATTATAGGTTTACCGCATATTCACCGACAGCATGACTCTATTAGGGTGATAGTAAACAGGGTGACTAAGTTAGCTCACTTCTTAGCTGTCAAGACTACTGATTCAGCAAAGGATTATGCCAAGCTCTACATCCGTGAGATATTCAGGTTGCATGGGGTTCCCTTTTCTATCATCTCAGATAGGGGTACTCAGTTTACATTCTATTTCTGGAGATCATTTTAGAAAGGTCTTGGTACACTGGTAAAACTCAGCATAATATTTCATCTGCAGATGGATGGTCAGGCATAGCGTACCATCCAGACCTTAGAGGATATGTTAAGGGCTTTTTTAGTCAATTTAAAAGGTAATTGGGATGAGCCCTTACCTCTTATAGAGTTTGCCTACAATAATAGCTTCCATTCTAGTATTAAGATGGCCCTGTATGAGGCACTTTATGGGCAGAGGTATAAATTACCTATTGGTTGGTTTGAGGTAGGTGAAGCAGCCTTGGTAGGGACAGATTTTGTTTATGAGGATACGGAGAAGGTTCAGCTCATCAGCGAGAGGTTGAAGACCGCTCAAAGTCATCAGAAGTCTTATGCAGATGTGAGGAGAAGAGACTTAGAGTTTGAGGTTGATAATTGAGTATTTATGAAGGTGTCACCCATGAAGAGTGTCATGATATTCGGTAAGAAGGAGAAACTTAGTCCCCGCTATGTAGGTCCTTACAGAATTCTTAAGAAAGTTGTCAAGATGGCCTCTGAGTTAGAATTGCCTGCAGACTTAGCATCAGTGCACCCAGTCTTTCATATATCCTTGTTGAAGAAGTACATTGGTGATACAACCTTGGTAGTGCCATTGGAAAGTTTAGGTGTGAAAGACAGCCTCACCTATGAAGAGGTTCCAATCCAGATTCTTGATTGTAAGATTCGTAGGTTAAGAAATAAGGAGGTTGCTTCAGTGAAGGTTCTTTGGAGGAACCAGTCAGTTGAGCGAGCTACTTGGGAAGCAGAAGCAGCTATGATAACCAAGTACCCTCACCTCTTTCCATCTGACTCAGCTTCAGCTTGAGGTGATAGCTCCTCTCCAGTTTTCTCAGTTTCCTCATTTGTATTTCCCCTAAGTTTCATCTTCCCTCAGCTATTCTTGCATTGTCTAGATGCTTCCATGTTTTTAGAATACAGGCCAGTTAGGAATCATCTTTTAAAATTCAGTTGGTAGGGATTACAGCTTTCTCCCTCCAAACTCAATCTATTTAGTCTTCAATCAAGGATGAATGATTTCAAGGGGGGGATATTGTAACACCCCAGAATTTGAATCAACTAATTTACAGTTCTTAGTAGGAAAAATGCAGAAAAATTTAAAACTTTTAGAAATCACGGATAGGATCACGGGTCATTGTTTTGGTTCACGACCCTTGGTCTGATTTATGGTTTGGCCTCTAGTGTTGGTCCCTCTTGATTATATGGGTGACTCTATGGATGGTGGTTTTGAAACACAACCCGTCCTGTCACTCATGGATTGGCCATCAGAGAGGTTCCAATTTTCCACCTTAGAACCATGGATCGTAGTTTAGAACCACGGTCCATCCTGGAAACCATGGTCCAGCTCTTCAGAGGACCCTTAGTTTAGGGTCCAAAATCCATGGCTTAAACGATGGTCCATCATTTTGATCCATGGACTGTACTGTCACCCATGAACCAGCATATTACAGGACCCTCAAAACCTCACTGACAGAACTACGACTCAGTCGACAGTCCGTCGATCATATCCACGGTCCGTCGACCAAATTGTGGATCGATGTCCTGAAATTTTCAACATTTTTTCTATTTAATTCCCAAGGGTATTTTAGAATTTCCCTACTTCTTTTAAAGCCAAAAATATATCATTTTAACTAGCCTAAGACTAATTATTAAGCCTAAAACCACCCAAATCCCTCATTCTCTCAAAAATCATCTGACACTTAGCAAAACAGAGAAAAGAAGTGTCTCTTTCTTCTCAAAAACAAGCAGAAGGATTCTTCAACTCCAGGATCCAAACTTAAGGATTTCACAAAGGGTTTTTCTCTCAGGTATATGGGAATTCATCAATGGGTATCCTTTCACCCATTGAGTCCCTAAGTTAATTTAATTCTTCAGTTTCAGTTTAGTCTTCAGAGCCTAGGGTTCATGATATTTTGTGAATTCCTTTGTATTTCAGCTTCATTGTTATGAATGAATCCTTATTACATGTTTCCTTGAGGTCTAGTATCCTTGGGTACTCATAATTCTAAAACCCTCAGTATGTTGCATGATTCATGACTTTGAACTATGACTACAAATGGTATATTTTATTAAGATTATAGAACTGTCATTAGTAGTTCAATTCCTCAGGATGGTGGGTTATGAACACCCGATCACTAAGATTTCATGCATTTCAGTCAATCACCCTGTCTTACATAATTACATGATTTTGAATGCTTTCAATCTTGCCGTTACTTTTCATTATCAGAATGTCAGTATTTTGAGCTATCCAGTATGTCAGTTTACTTATTCAGTTGTGATTAGTACTTAGCACCGAGTGGACGAAGGGATGAAGGCTCACCCATCAGTTAGGGCTGAGACCTTTACTAGAGTACCTAAGTCCCAGAACTAAGGTGCCACCGTAGGTTCTAAAGGGTCATCTGTCAAATCAGGCTTGACACCTTAGTCTTTTTGGACATCAGTTTAGTGGATCCACACCATCCAGTGTTTGTACCCTTGGCAAGGTATGAACACCCTCCCAGCAAGGGATACAGGTTGGCCCTATAGTTAGCTCAACTTGGGGTATGTTGGTTAACAGTTACTTTCACAGTTTAGATTCAGTTATTGCATGACCTTGTAGTCAGTTTATTCAGTTCAGCATTATTCAATTGCATGTTTATCTACTTGGTGATTTCATCAGTTTACACGTTTCAGTTTCATGTTTAGTTTATCCTAATATGTTCAATTATTTTCTCATGTCCAGCATACTTAGAATAGAGCATATCTCACATGATCAGTACATTCAAAGTATTGACCGCATACTTCTTGTGCTATATTGTTGGATAATATGGGTTCAGGTGCTCAGCATCTAGATCGCGGTTAGTACAATTCCCCAGCCTTCTCAGCAGCAGAGTTTGTGAGTCCCCATATTTCGAGGACCAGATTTATCTTCATTTTACTCAGTCAGTTATTCAATTTTCAGATGATTAGAGTTAGTTGGGGGCTTGTCCCAGCAACTCATCTTATTAAAGGCTTTCAGACATAGAGTCAGTTTTCAGCTCCTACAGTCAGTTTATATTTTAGACTTATCATACTTATATTCTGAGATACTGTTTTATATTCCCATACTTATATTATTACACCAGTTTAGCTTCTGCTCAGATATTATTTTAATCAGAATATTTAGTATATGCCAGACCATGGGTTAGCTTGGGGTCACTTATGGCTCTAAGCACCATGTTGCGTCTAGGGGGTAGCCTCAGGGCGTGACAAATAGTCGGCCAAACCAACAAAACTCCTAATCTTAGTAGGTGAAGTAGGCCTGGACCAATCTTAAACTTCTTCAACCTTGACCGGATCAACCATAATACCATCCTTGGACACAACATGTCCCAAAAATGCCATAGGACTAAGCCAAAACTCACACTTCGAGAACTTAGTATACAACTTCTCACCCCTCAACCTCTAGAAAACAATCCTCAAATGCTTCACATGATCCCCCTCACTCTTGGAATACACCAAGATATCATCGATGAACAAAATCACAAAGGAATCAAGATATGGATGAAACACCTCAAATCACTCTATAAATATTGTCGAGGAGTTAGTCAACCCAAATGACATCACCAAGAACTCATAATGACCATCCTGGGTCCTGAAAGCCATCTTAGGGATATCCAAAGCCCGAATCCTCAACTGATGGTACCCCGACCTCAAGTCAATCTTCAAGAACACTGAAGCACCCTAAAGCTAATCAGACAAATCATCAATGCATGGAAGAGGATACTTGTTCTTGATGGTCACCTTGTTCAACTATCGATAATCAATACACACGCGCATAGACCCATCCTTCTTCTTCATAAACTACACTGGATCACCCCAAGGTGAAATACTAGGCCTAATGAAGCCCTTACTCAACAAGTCCTGAAGTTGTTCCTTCAACTCCGGTGGACCATCCTATAAAGAGGAATGGTATGGGTTAGCGCCCTACTCCCGGTCAATAGCAAAATTGATGTCTCTATCCGGAGGAACACCTAGAAGATCCATAGAGAACACATCTATAAAATCTCTCACCACCCTCACTAACTCCAAATAAGGCGTGTCAACACTAGTATCATGCACATACGCCAAATAAGAAAGACGCCCCTTCTCCACCATTCGTGGAGCTCAAAGAAAGGAAATAATGCTCTTAGGATACGAACTCTGAGTAACCTTCCACTCTACCTTTAGTACACCTGGCATAACTAAAGTAACTATCTTGGCACGGCAATCTATAATAGCATGGTATGAAAAGAGCCAATACATACCCAAAATAACATCAAAATCTACCATATCTAGAATAATTAAATACGCCCAAGTATCATACCCCAATAAAAGTCACAACACAGGATCGGTACACTCGATCCACTACTAAAGAATCACCTATTACGGTAGAAACATGAATGGTCATAGCAAAGGACTCACTCCATATCAATACATAAAGCAAAATGCATAGATACATATGAATAAGTAGAACCATGTCATGACCCGATTTCTCGGTCATGATGCCACCTATAACCCCCCAGTAGGCGAACCAATCCCCATAGCCCAGAAAAGTTAGTAATGGGCTACTATCTAACAAATAAGTGGAAGAACAGTTTAATAAGCAAAAGTAAGGGAACAAGGTAAAGAGAATAGATAACAAGAATATATATATATACATATGCGGAAGCTAAATCAAACCCCAAAACCTGGTATCATAGTATAGAGCCAGAACTACATACATGGAGTGCAAACGATCAAAAATAATATATACAGATGTCTCCAAATGGTAATAGAGTACATAAAGCAAAAGATAAACTAAAGCTAAACTCCAGTCGCCAAGAGCTCACCCTCAGTCTAAAGTAGTCCCTAAAAGATCTCCGAGCATGAATCACGATGATCTAGCAGCGATGGCCCATGCTAGGATCTGCACCAGAAGAAGCAGAAGTAGGGTGAGCACCAAATGTGAAGCAAAAGGTACCCAGTAGGTATCATAGGTCGACTGGGCAAATATAAGATAAAAGCGTAGTAACAGACAGAATAGAAGCAAGTAGTCACAGAAATCAACAAAAGGTACACAGGAACTAGCCCAGAGGGAAGTCAACAGAACAACATGCAAGGCCAGCAAGTAGAATATATATACAACAGGCACAGGTGTAAGTAATAAACAACGCACCTGGGATCTTTCCAATAAAAGTATATACATAATAAGTTTACAAAATGGATGGTATATCGGTAACCTCAAGTGTAAGAGAAAGAGGGGAAAAGTAATGATAGGCATGCTCGGAGAAAGGAATCAAACTCAACTAATCATATCAATTTTCAAATCCAGGAACTAACAGCCTAGCAGTAACTAATTTCATACTTAACCATAACAGGGAACAATTCTGTAAGTAAATAACAAGAGTCTACCTACAGTCCCCCCGGCCGCCCATACAACCGAGGAACACAAATAAGTGAAAACAAACACTCTGGCATACCATACTACCGGAGCATACAATCAACAAACAGCAAACAAGGGTGAAACCTCAAACAATGAATGATATGATGCATGAAGATCTCAAGTGAAATGGTATCTCTGTAGGTACCACCTCCAGTGCCGATCGGGCCCAGCAGGTAGGTTCTATGGAAGGACACTGCCCGTATACCTCTACTCCGCTGTATACCCTCCTTCCGACACACGTAGCCCAAATCCCCAGGCCCAGACGGCAAGGTCCATGGAGGTCCCAGACCCCATAGTAAAACTCAGTATCAAGACATGTCATACGGAAGCAAGTCTGAGATCAAGATAGAGATCCAGTCTTGAATATGCATGCCCAGACCTTATCCAGGACTAAAATAGTGGGAAAATGCCTCAAACACCCCTCCAAGGGTGCCCGGGCATAACCAGGTCTAAATAGTAGAAAGTCATCTCAGGTGCTCAGTACGACCGAGGCTAAAACCATCCCAATTTAATAAGAAACTCAACTAGCACCCCGGCGCTGCCGAGTCTAGCGTTAATAGTAAAACTAGTGATAGAAATCATAATTTGACATTCTTTTACCCCAAGAATATTCACAAGTTAAATCAAACCATTTCCAATTCATTTCCATCAGAAATAGGCCCCCAGGGCCATGCAAGGTTTAGAAAACAATTCCAGTAGGCCCGAAGCCAAAACCGTAGTAAAACATGAATAAAGCCCCTTTTATATGTATGGAAATGAATGATCAACACAAATAGCCGCCCAGCAGCTCACAATCAACCTATCGGCCCTGCACAGTCCTACAGCTACTCAGCAAGCATAACCATCCTAGAAGGATAATTTTATGCCCGGGACTCGCGTACATTCCCAATATCCCACCTTCTATGTTCCAGAGTCAACAAGGCCTCATAGGACCACAAGGGTAAATAAAACGTATCGGTAAGTACTACAAGCATCAGAGGAACAAAAGTAGGCAAACATGAATAAAGCGGTCAAGGTTTGTGGTACCAACCTAATAAACCCAACCCAAGGATGCCCATTAATACAATTTTATCCTATATATGCAGAGTTTAGGGAAAATAAACTGTAACCTACTTGTCATTCGATGACTAGCTGCGAGGACGGCATCGTCCAGGCTCGAACTGCTTTGGGAAGCTCCGGATCATAAAAATGCCTTCCAATGAATGTCTGAATGCCCGTAGTTCCTTCACGGAAATTTTTCCTTACGCCCTAAGCTTCACAAACACTATATATACGCAGTTTATACTCACCTATAAATAGTTCATAACGTTTTACTCCGAGATCGGTTTGACGTGGGGTTTTGTGCATTGGAAACTTGACTTGTAGACCTTCAATTTGGTAGGTCGAGGGACTTCTAACTCTTTATATATTGAGAGAAAATCTCTGAGACATTTGACCCAAAGTTCAAAAAATTTATTAAAGAAACTTACGATAACTTTTGCCGACTTGCTTGACTTCAAAACTTATCATACGACCATAAAGACCAAACAAACGGCCCGGGCACTGAACTACCGGTCCCGAAAAGCCTTAAATGACTTGGGACCTCTACAGGCAAGCTCTAACGGTACAAGAAAGGCAAAAATGTGTAAATGACCGGAAGGGTCATTACATTATCCACTTCTAAAAAGACTTTTGTCATCGAAAGTCAAGAACAAGGAAGTACCTGAAGGCTCGAACAGCTGCTGATACTAAGACCGCATATATCTCTCGGTCTCCCAGGTATCCTCCTTAATTAGACGGTGCCTCCACTGAACCTTGACAACCAGGATCTCCCGAGACCTCAATATCCTGATATCTCTGGCCAAAATAGCTACCGGTTCCTCAACAAAGGCTAAACTCTCATCCAACTGAACTGAATCTCACTGCAACACATGAGACTCATCTGGAACATACCACCGCAACATCGATACATGAATCATCGGGTGCATAGCTGAAACCATTAGAGGCAAAGCTAACTTATAGGCAACACTACCAACCCTCTGGAGAATCTCGAACGGCCCAATGTACCTGGGGCTAAGCTTGCCCCGCCTACCAAATCTCATCACACCCTTCATGGGTGATACGCGGAGAAATACCAAATCACCAACACTGAACTCTAAGGCACGAAGTCTATGATCAGCGTAGCTCTTCTGCCTACTCTGGGCTGCCCAAAGTCTATCATGAATCACTCTGACTAGGTCTAAGGAATCTCAAAGTAAATCTGTGCTCTGTGGCCTAGACTCGAAACCATCAAACCAACCAATCAGAGATCTGTAATGCCTACCATACAAGGCCTCATAAGTGCCATGCCTATGCTCGAATGGAAACTATTATTATAAGCAAACTCAGCCAAAGGTACAAACTGATCCCATGAACCTCCAAAGTCAAGAACACAGGCCCGAAGAATGTCCTCCGGGACCTGAATGGTCCTCTCGGACTAGCCATCTGTCTGAGGGTGGAAAGCAATACTAAGCTGAACCTCTGTACAAAAATCTTGTTGAATAGCCCTCCAGAACTGAGATATGAACTGAGTGCCACGGTCTGAAATGATAGAAGCTGGGACCCCATGCAACCAAACAATCTCACGAATGTAGATATGAGCTAGCTTCTCTGCCCCGTAAGAAGCCTGAACTAGTAAGAAGTGTGTTGACTTAGTCTGCCTATCAACGATCACCTAAATGGAATCAAGCCCACGAGAAGTACAAGGTAAACCAACAACGAAGTCCATAGTAATACCTTTCCACTTCCACTCAGGAATGGGAAGTCACTGCATCAAACCACCCGGTCTCATATGCTCCAACTTAACCTGCTGATAGTTTAAGCACCGAGATACAAACTCTGCCACGACCAGCTTCATACCACTCCACCAGTAAAGCTCCCTCAAATCTCTATACATCTTTGCGGCTCCTGGATGAATGGAATATTTGGAACTATGGGCCTCGCTAAGTATCAACTGAATTAAATCCCCAACTCTCAGAACACAAAGGCGGCTATCAAACCTCAGAACCCCATCTGAATCTAGAGTAGCCCGACTGGCCTCACCCTAAAAAACCTGATCACAAAGGTCACATAACCGCTGATCCTCAAACTGATGCTCTGAATCTGATCAATCAAGGTAGAATGAACCTCGACACTAGCGAGAACTCTGCTAGGATCCGACAAGTCAAGCCTAACCAAATGGTTAGCCAAGGACTGTATGTCCAAGGCCAAGGGTCGCTCTGAAACTAAAAGAGAAGCTAGGCTACCCATACTCACCGACTTCCAGCTCAAGGAATCCGCTACCACATTTGCCTTGCCCGGATAATACAGAATAGTGAAGTCATAGTCCTTCAGTAGCTCAACCCATCTCCTCTGCCTCGAGTTCAGCTCTCGCTGACTCGTGATATACTGAAGACTTCGCTGACTAGTGAAGATCTCACAGTGAACTCCATATAGGTAATGCCTCCAGATCTTGAGTGTGAAAACTATCGCCGCCAACTCTAAGTCATGAGTGGGGTAGTTGCGCTCGTGAACCTTTAACTGCCTCGACGCATATGTTATCACTCGACCCTGCTGCATCAATACACAACCAAGACCAACCCCAGAAGCATCACAATACATGGAGAAGCTCTGACCCTCAACCGGCAAAGTCAAAACAAGAGTTGAAGTCAATAAGGCATTAAGCCTCTGAAAGCTATCCTCGCACTGATCCAACCACTGAAATGGGACTTCCTTCCTAGTCAGCATAGTCAAGGGTGCTGCTATGGAAGAAAATCCCTGAACGAAGTGTCTGTAGTAACCTGCTAACCCAATAAAGCTGCGGACCTCAGTTACAGTAGTGGGTCTAAGCCAATCACAAACTGCTAAAATCTTTCCCGGATCAACCCTAATCCCATCCTTAGACACCACGTGCCCTAGGAATGCAACTCACTCAAACCAAAACTCGCACTTTGAGAACTTGGCATAAAGCCGATGATCTCTCAAAGTCTAGAGTATAGTCCTCGGGTAACCTCAAGTGTAAGAGGAAGAGGGAAAAAGTAATGATAGGCATGCTCGGAGACAGGAATCAAACTCAACTAATCATATCAATTCTCAAATCCAAGAACTAACAGCCTAGCAGTAACTAATTTCATACTTAACCGTAACAGGGGAAAATTTCGTAAGTAAATAACAAGAGTCTACCTACAGTCCCCCGGCCGCCCATACAACCGAGGAACACAAACAAGTGAAAATAGACCCTCTGGCATCCCATACTACCGAAGCGTACAATCAACAAACAGCAAACAAGGGTGGAGCCTCAAACAATGAATGATATGATGCATGAAGATCTCAAGTGAAAAGGTATCTCTGTATGTACCTCCTCCGGTGCCGATCGGGCCCAGCAGGTAGGTTCCATAGAAGGACACTTCTCGTATACCTCTACTCCACCGTATACCCTCCCTCCGGAGCACACAGCCCAAAGCCCGAAGCCCCAAGCTCGAACGGAAAGGTCCATGGAGGTCCCGGACCCCATACTAAAACTCAGTATCAAGACATGTCTTCCGAAAGCAAGTGCGAGATCAAGATAGAGACCAAGACTCGAATATGCATGCCCAAACCTTGTCTAGGACTAAAATAGTTGGAAAATTCCTCAAAACCTCCTCCAAGGGTGCTTGGGCATAACCAGGTCTAAACAGTAGAAAGTCATCTCAGGTGCTTAGTTCGACCGAGGCTAAAAACCATCCCAATTTAATAAAAAACTGAACTAGAACCCCGGCCCTACCGAGTATATTGTTAATAGTAAAACTGGTGATAAAAATCATAATTTGACCTTCTTTTACCCCAAGAATATTCACAAGTTAAATCAAACCATTTCCAATTCATTTCCATCAAAAATAGGCCCCGGGGGCCATGCAAGGTTTAGAAAACAATTCCAGTAGGCCCGAAGCCAAAACCATAGTAAAACATAAATAAAGCCCATTTTATATGCATGGAAATGAATGATCAACACAAATAGCCGCCCAGCAGTTCACAATCAACCTATCGGCCCTGCACAGGCCCACAGCTACTCAACAAGCATAACCAGCCTAGAAGGATAATTCTATGCCCGGGACTCGCGGACATTCTCAATATCCCACCTTCTATATTCTAGAGTCAACAAGGCATCACAGGATCACAAGGATAAATAAAACGTATCAGCAAGTACTACAAGCATCAGAGGAACAAAAGTAGGCGGACATGAATAAAGCAGTCAAGGTCTGTGGTACCAACCTAATAAACCCAACCCAAGGATGCCCATTAATACAATTTTATCCTATATATACGGAGTTTAGGGAAAATAAATTGTAACCTACTTGTCATCAGATGACTAGCTGCGGGGACGGCATCGTCCAGGCTCGAACTACTTCGGGAAGCTCCGAATCACAAAAATGCCTTCCAACGAACGTCTGAATGCACATAGTTCCTTCACAGAAATTGTTCCTTACGTCCTAAGCTTCGCAAACACTATATATAGGCAGTTTATACTCACCTATAAACAGTTCATAAATTTTTACTCCTAGATCAGTTTGATGTGAGGTTTTATGCGTTGAAAACTAGACTCGTAGACCTTCGATTTGGTAGGTTGGGAGACTTCTAACTCTTTATATATTGAGAGAAAAGCTCTAAGACATTTGACCCAAAGTTCATAAAATTTATTAAAGAAACTTACGATAACTTTTGCCGACTTACTTGACTTCAAAATTTATCATACGACCATAAAGACCAAACAAACGGCCAAGGCACCAAATTACCGGTCCCGACAAGCCTTAAATAACTTGGGGCCACTACAGGCAAGCTCTAACGGTACAAGAAAGGCAAAAATGTGTAAATAACCGGAAGGGTCATTACATCATCCACTAATAAAAAGACTTTCGTCCTTGAAAGTTAAGAACAAGGAAGTACCTGAAGGCTCGAATAGCTGCAGATACTGAGACCGCATATCTCTCTCGATTTCCCAGGTAGCCTCCTCAACTAGATGGTGCCTCCACTGAACCTTGACAAAAAAGATATCTAGAGACCTCAATCTCCTGACATCTCTGGCCAAAATAGCTACCGGCACCTCAACAAAGGCTAAACTCTCATCCAACTGAACTGAATCCCACTGCAACACATGAGACTCGTCTGGAACATACCACCAAAACATCGATACATGAAAAATTAGGTGCATAGATGAAAACATCGGAGGCAAAGCTAACTGATACGCAACACTATCGACCCTCTGGAGAATATCAAACGGCCCAATATACCTGGGGCTAAGCTTGCCCCGCCTACCAAATCTCATCACACCCTTCATGGGTGATACACGGAAAAATACCAAATCACCAACACTGAACTATAAGGCATGAAGTCTATGATCAGCGTAGCTCTTCTACCTACTCTGGGCTGCCCGAAATCTATCCTGAATCACTTTGACTAGGTCTAAGGAATCCTGAAGTAAATCTGTGCTTTATGGCCTAGACTCGAAATCATCAATCCAACCAATCGGCGATCTGCAATGCCTACCATACAGGGCCTCATAAGGTGCCATGTCGATTCTCAAATGGAAACTATTATTATAAGCAAACTCAGCCAAAGGCATAAACTGATCCCACGAACCTCCAAAGTTAAGAACACAGGCCCGAAGCATGTCCTCCAGGACCTGAATAGTCCTCTCGGACTGGCCATCTGTCTGAGGGTGGAAAGAAGTACTAAGCTGAACCTCTGTACCCAAATCTCGCTGAATAGCCCTCCAGAACTGAGATATGAACTGAGCATCACGGTCTGAAATGATAGAAGCTGGGACCCCATGCAACCAAACAATCTCACGAATGTAGATCTGAGCTAGCTTCTCTTCCCCGTAAGAAGTCTGAACCGGTAAGAAGTGTGCTGACTTAGTCAGCCTATCAATGATCACCCAAATGGAATCAAACCCACGAGAAGTATGAGGTAAACTAATAACGAAGTCCATAGTAATACCTTCCCACTTTTACTCAGGAATGGGAAGTCGTTGCATCAAACCACTCGGTCTCATGTGCTCGAACTTAACCTGCTGACAGTTCAAACACCGAGATACAAACTCTGTCATGTCCCTCTTCATACCACTCCACTAGTAAAGTTGCCTGAAATCTCTATACATCTTCGCGGCTCCCGGATGAATGGAATATCTGGAACAATGGGCCTCATAAAGTATCAACTGAATTAAATCCCCAACTCTCAGAACACAAAGGTGGCTATTAAACCTCAAAACCCATCTGAATCTAGAGTAGCCCGACTTGCCTCACCCCGAACAACCTGATCACGAAGGTCACACAACCGCTGATCCTAAAACTGACGGCTCTGAATCTGATCAATCAAAGTAGAATGAACCTCGACACTGGCGAGAACTCTGCTAGAATCCGACAAGTCAAGGCTAACCAAACGGTTAGACAAGGACTGGATGTCCAAGGCCAAGGGTCGCTCTGAAATTGAAAGAGAAGCTAGGCTACCCATACTCACTGCCTTCCGGCTCAAGGCATCCGCTACCATGTTTGCCTTGCCCGGATGATACAGAATAATAAAGTCATAGTCCTTTAGTAGCTTGACCCATCTCCTATGCCTCGAGTTCAGCTCTCGCTGACTCTTGATATACTGAAGACTACGATGATCAGTGAAGATCTCACAGTGAACTCCATATAGGTGATGCCTCCAGATCTTGAGCGCGAAAACTACCGCCGCTAACTCTAAGTCATTAGTGAGGTAGTTGCGCTCGTGAACCTTCATCTACCTAGATGCATATGGTGTCACTCGACCCTGCTGCATTAACACACAACCAAGACCAACCCCGGAAGCATCACAATACACGGAGAAGCTCTGACCCTCAACCGGCAAAGTCAAAATTAAAGCTGATGTCAATAAGGCCTTAAGCCTCTGAAACCTATCCTCGCACTGATCCGACCACTGAAATGGGACATCCTTCCTAGTCAGTATAGTCAAGGGTGATGCTATGGAAGAAAATCCCTGAACGAAGCATTTGTAGTAACCTGCTAACCCAATAAAGTTGCGGACCTCAGTAACAGTAGTGGGTCTAGGCCAATCACAAACCACTGAAATCTTTCCCGGATCAACCCTAATCCCATCCTTAGACACCACATGCCCTAGGAATGTAACTGACTCAAGCCAAAACTTGCACTTTGAGAACTTGGCATAAAGCCGATGATCTCTCAAAGTCTAGAGTATAGTCCTCTAGTGTTGCTTATGATCATCCCTACTCTATGAGTATACCAAGATGTCATCAATAAAAACTATCACAAATGAGTCCAAATACGGGGCCAAGCACCTTATGCATCAAGTTCATAAAGGCTGCGGGGGCATTAGTCAACCCAAAAGACATTACCAGGAACTCATAATGGCCATAACGTGTCCTGAATTCTGTCTTAGGGATGTCCTCAGCCCTAATCCTCAACTGATGGTAGTCGAACCTCAAATCAATCTTCGAAAACACAGCTGAACCCTGAAGCTGATCAAACAAGTCATCAATCCACGGCATCGGATACCTATTCTTCACTGTCACCCTATTCAGCTGCCGATAATCAATACACATCCACATCAACCCATCCCTCTTCTTTACAAAGAGAACAGGAGCACCCCAAGGCGACACACTCGATCTAATGATCCCCTTAGCTAAAATATCCTAGAGCTGCTCCTTAAGCTCCCTCAACTCAGCCGGAGCCATACGATAAGGAGAAATAGAAATGGGCCTGGTGCCCGACTCTAACTCAATAGCAAAATTAATATCTCTCTCAGGTGGAAGGCCTAGCAGGTCGATAGGGAACATATCTAGGAAGTCCCTAACTACAGGAAAAGACTCAAGGGAAGAAGGGTCAGCACTAGCATCTCAAACATATGCTAGATAAGCTAAGCACCCATGAGAAATCAACTTCCTAGTTCGAAGACAAGAGATGATCCCAGATGGTGCATGGCTAACAGAACCCTGCCACACAAATGGGGATACACCGGGCATGGCTATGGTAACGGTCTTGGCATGACAATCCAAAACTGCAGATAACCAGTCCGTGCCCAGTATCATATCAAAATCTAACATATCAAGTATCATCAGATCACCCCAAGTCTCCAAATCACCAACAGATATCACACAGGATCTCACAATCCGATCCACTACTAAAGAATCTCCTACTGGGGTAGAAACAGAAACAGCAACAGATAATGGCTCAATAGCCAACCCCAAACAAGAAAAAAAGTAGGCAGATATATATGAACAAGTGGATCTAGGATCAAATAAAGACATAGCAGACTGATGGCACACAGAAATTGTACCTATTATCACAGTATCCGAGGCCTTTGCCTCCGGTCTCCCAGGGACCGCATAGAACTGACGAGGACCTCTACCTGCCCGACTGCCATCCTTACCACCTGCTCTGTCACGCGGAGCACCACCTCTACCCTGACCACCACCCCCTCTAGCCGGAGTCTGACTTGCTCATAAGGGCTCGGCCGACTGAATTGTACCCTGCTGGGGGTAATCTCTTGCAAAATGACCAATCACACCACAAGTAAAACAAGCCCCTGATGACCTACTCGACCGGGATGAACCAGCAGATCCCGTATGTCCACCACGGCCTGATGCCCCAAAATTTGTACCCCTCGAAGACTGACCGCTATAGCCCTGATGGTTGCTCTGACCCTGCTCGAACTGGGTACTACCGGAAGTCTGAAGTGAAGCCTAAATCGGTCGACTGGACTGACCCTGGTGCTGTTGTGGCTGATAACCCCGGCCCCACTGGCCTAAATCATTACCACCATACCTGGAACCACTGTAGCCACCCTGATGTTGAAGCCTCTTATCTCTGGCCCCCTGATCATGTTGCTTTAAGTCCTCCACAGTACAGGCATAGTCTGCGATAGCCTGAAATGACTGACCACCGGCAACCAATATCTCAGTTGGCTGCCTAATCTCTGTCCTCAAACCCCATAAAAATCTACGAATCCTATTTGCCTCAGTAAGAATGATCATAGCTCCAAACGATGCTAGCTGATGAAAATGGGTCTCATACTCCGAGACAGTCATAGACACTTGCATAAGGTGAGTAAACTGCTCCCTGCGACGCTTACAATCACTCTGAGGTAAGAACTTGGCCATAAAGGCCTCATAAAACTCAGACCAGGTCAAAGGAGGTGACGATGGTGGTCTACAAGAAACCTGGGCCCTTCACCATAACTTCACTGGTCCCTCCAATTGATAGGTAGTATAACCGACCCCGTGAGTCTCCAACAAACCCAAATGATGCAACATCTCCTCACAGGTAGTAATAAAGTCATGTGGGTCCTGTCCAGAAGTACCAGCAAACCTCAGAGGTGCTAATCTCAAAAACCTACCCAACGCCTTCTGCTCTGACTCTGTTATAGCTGGGCAAGGAGCAAGAGGTTGTGCAACTGATGGAACCGAAATGACCTCCGTATGGGGTGCCACAGTAGTAGGTTGCACTCCTGAACTCTGTGCACCCAGGGCTGCCCCCTCAGCGGATGTTTGTGCTACCTTAGAAGGCTGCTCTCCAATCATACCCAAAAGTTGTAATAGTAAACCCCGAATGGCTGAAGACTGAGTTGGGGCTGAGGCTGGCACAGAAGTGGGTGATAGAGCTGGTACTGAAGCAGGTGGTACTTGGGATGCCTCCTGATCCACATGCTGCTCGGGCTCTATCTAGAAGCTCTAGCAGGTGCCACTTCTCGAGGGCGTCCCCGACCCCTAGCTGGAGCTAGAGGCTCACCTCTGCCTGACGCCGACGCTCTCGTACAGACCATATGTGGAAGGATGAAGTAGAAAAAATGATATTTCAAGAAATTTCAAGGGTACTACGCATGATACAGAAGCAATGAAGGATCGTATTTCCTAAGATGTCACTATAGCCTCCCGAAGATTGAGTACGGACATCTCCGCCCTGATTCGCAGGAATCTATTAGATATTGGATCCTATACCGATGACACTAGTGAACCTAGAGCTCTGATACCAAGCTGTCATGACCCAATTTCTCAGTCATGATGGCACCTACAACCTTCCAGTAGGCGAACCAATTCCCGTAGCCCAGAACAGTTAGTAATGGGCTACTATCTAACAAATAAGTGGAAGAACAGTTTAATAAGCAAAAGTAAGGGAACAAGATAAAGAGAATAGATAACAGGAATATATATATATACATATGCGGAAGCTAAATCAAACCCCAAAACCTGGTATCATAGTATAGAGCCAGAACTACATACATGGAGTGCAAACGATCCAAAATAATATATACAGATGTCTCTGAATGGTAATAGAGTACATAAAGCAAAAGATAAACTAAAGCTAAGCTCCGGTCGCCAAGATCTCACCCTCAGTCTGAAGTAGTCCCCAAAAGATCTCCGAGCATGAATCACGATGATCTAGCGGCGATGGCCCATGCTAGGATCTGCACCAGAAGATACAGAAGTAGGGTGAGCACCAAATGCGAAGTATAAGGTACCCAGTAGGTATCATAGGCTGACTGGGCACATATAAGATAAAAGCATAGTAACAGACATAATAGAAGCAAGTAGTCACAAAAATCAACAAAAGGTACACAGGAACTAGCCCAAAAGAAAGTCAACAGAACAACATACAAGGCCAGCAAGCAGAATATATATACAACAGGCACAGGTGTAAGTAAGAAACAATGCACCTGGGATCTTTGCAATAACAGTATATACATAATAAGTTTACGAAATGGATGGTATACCGGTAATCTCAAGTGTAAAAGAAAGAGGGAAAAAGTAATGATAGGCATGCTCGGAGATAGGTATCAAACTCAACTAATCATATCAATTCTCAAATCCAGGAACTAACAGTCTAGCAGTAACTAATTTCATACTTAACCGTAACAGGGAACAATTCCGTAAGTAAATAATAAGAGTCTACCTACAGTCCCCCGGCCGCCCATACAACCGAGGAACACAAACAAGTGAAAATAAATCTTTCGGCATCCCATACTACCAGAGCGTACAATCAACAAATAGCAAACAAGGGTGGAGCCTCAAACAATGAATGATATGATGCATGAAGATCTCAAGTGAAATGGTATCTCTGTATGTACCTCCTCCGGTGCTGATCGGGCCCAGCAGGTAGGTTCCATGGAAGGATACTGTCCGTATACCTCTACTCCGTCATATACTCTCCCTCCGGCACACGCAGCCCGAAGACTCAGGCCTGGATGGCAAGGTCCATGGAGGTCCCGGACCCCATACTAAAACTCAGTATCAAGACATGTCATTCGTAAGCAAGTCTGGGATCAATATAGAGACCCGGTCTCGAATATGCATGCCCAAACCTTGTCCAGGACTAAAATAGTGGGAAAATGCCTCAAAAACCCCTCCAAGGGTACCCGAGCATAATCGGGTCTAAACAGTAGAAAGTCATCTCAGGTGCTCGGTCCGACCGAGGCTAAAAACCATCCAAATTTAATAAGAAACTCAACTAGCACCCCGGCCCTGCCAAGTCTAGCGTTAATAGTAAAACTGGTGATAGAAATCATAATTTGACCTTCTTTTACCCCAAGAATATTCACAAGTTAAATCAAACCATTTCCAATTTATTTCCATCAAAAATGGGCCTCCAGGGTCATGCAAGGTTTAGAAAATAACTATATTAGGCCTGAAGCCAAAACCGTAGTAAAATATGAATAAAGCCCCTTTTATATGCATGGAAATGAATGATCAACACAAATAGCCGCCCAGCAGCTCACAATCAACCTATCGGCCCTGCACAGGCCCACAGCTACTCTGCAAGTATAACCAGCCTAGAAGGATAATTCTATGCTCAGGACTCGCGGACATTCCCAATATCCCACCTTCTATGTTTCAGAGTCAACAAGGCCTCACAGGACCACAAGGGTAAATAAAATGTATCGGCAAGTACTACAAGTATCAGAGGAATAAAAGTAGGCGGACATGAATAAAGCGGTCAAGGTCTGTGGTACCAACCTAATAAACCCAACTCAAGGATGCCCATTAATATAATTTTATCCTATATATGCGGAGTCTAGGGAAAATAAACCATAACCTACTTGTCATCTGATGACTAGCTGCGGGGACGGCGTCGTCCAGGCTCGAACTGCTCCAGGAATCTCCAAATCACAAAAATGCCTTCCAACGAAACTCTAAATGCCCGTAGTTCCTTCACAAAAATTATTTCTTACGTCCTAAGCTTCACAAACACTATATATACACAGCTTATACTCACCTATAAATAGTTCATAATGTTTTACTTCGAGATTGGTTTGACGTGAGGTTTTGTTCATTGGAAACTAGACTCGTAGACCTTCAATTTGGTAGGTCGGGGGACTTCTAACTCTTTATATATTGAGAGAAAAGCTCTGAGACATTTGATCCAAAGTTCAGAAAATTTATTAAAGAAACTTACGATAACTTTTGCCGACTTGCTTGACTTCAAAACTTATCATACGACCATAAAGACCAAACAAATGGCCCAGACACCGAACTACCGGTCCCGACAAGCCTTAAATGACTTAGAGCCACTACAGGCAAGCTCTAACGGTACAACAAAGGCGAAAATGCATAAATGACCGGAAGGGTCATTACAAACCAGCGTCAAATAATACTGAACCAGGCTGATGGAAAACTGGACGATACTTGTAATAACAACATCGGAGACCTCTGCCTCAGGTCTAGCTGGGAATGCATACCAATGACCACCTTTGACCTTGAACTGAGTAACTCCATATCCACTACCACAAGTTGCCTTGGCTCCCTGAGATCCACCTCTACCACTTTGTGCACCTCATCTAGTATGTGGTAGTAGTGCCTGATAAGTTTACTTTTGAAAACTCTGATGTGGATGACCCTGTCCATGCCTGGGGAACTCTCGAGCATAATTACCAAAATCCCCCCACTCATAGCATTGACTAACTGTAGTAAGCTGATTGGATAAATCAA
This sequence comes from Jaltomata sinuosa, assembly GCA_003996215.1. Classification (NCBI taxonomy): domain Eukaryota; kingdom Viridiplantae; phylum Streptophyta; class Magnoliopsida; order Solanales; family Solanaceae; genus Jaltomata; species Jaltomata sinuosa. The sequence continues at coordinate 116,269 of QJPP01003556.1, forward strand.
ATAAACTAGATCGCGCATTGAAACCTGAAAACCCAAAAAGAGAACCCTTGGATGTCTGACCCAAACTCTGACCACTCAGACACTTGACCCAAAATAACCACCATCAAAGATCTACAATGCTGCCTAAATTGGTTTGCTATACTAATAACACTGACCCTACCTAAGAAGTCTCTGCTTTGAGGTAATGAACCACTAAAACCATCATGACTACAAGCTCTCTTGCCACAACTTCTATAGGCATCGAGATGAATGACCTCAATACTCCTAGAATGATACACTATCTGTTGGAAGGTACCCCCAGTAGTTACTAACTGTGTAGCCAAATAAAGTGGAGTAGTCAATCCTTTTACAAATTTTCTAATTTGATCCTCCTTTGATGGAATACTCATCAAGGCAGACCTAGACAAGACGTGAAACCTCATCTCATACTCGGTAACCATCATAATACCCTGCTCTAAGCCATCAAACTCATCTCTCAAACTCTCCCTCAAGCTGTGAGGCACATACTTCCTAAGGAAAGCCTCAGAGAATTGTGTCCATGTCATAGGAGGCGAACTCGTTCGTCTACAACCAAGATACGATCTCCACAACTGCCTTATTAATCCTACCATCTAAAAGGTAGTGTAATCCATACCATGAAACTCAAACAACCCAAGATTATGCAACCTCTCCTAGCAACTAACCAAAAACTCATAAGCATCCTCCCCAAGTACACCAGTTAAATTGGGAGGACCCAATCTCACAAATCTGTCTAACATCTTCTGCTCCTCAACTGTTATCACTGGCCTAGCCATAATTAGTGGAACAACAAGTTTAACTGGGAAAGCATTAATATGTGGAGCCACAGTAACAGCAGGATATGCCCCAAGAGTTTGAAAACCCAGAATCGGTACTCATTCTGGAGGCTGAAACCCATCTCTAGTCTGTGATCCATCAGGAGTGACAGGTAGAGCTCCTGTTTGAGCCATACCCTCCAAGAAGCTCAAGATCTAGACCATAGTATCCTATAACACTAGGGTGGCTACAAAACCCTATAGAACCTGAGCTGGCCCCACACCCTTTGGATGATAAGGCTCATCCTCAAACTCAACCTCTAGATCAGGAGATGCCACCCTGGCATGATGCCTAACTAGCATTGCACCTTGTGCTCTACCTCTGCCACGGCCTTGACCCCTGCCTCGACTCCTAACTGGAGCCCCAATAGCAGGTGTAGGCATACACTTATCAGTAGCAGCTGATATTGTTCTCACCATCTATTGAGAGAATGAAATACAAAGTTTAGAATTCAAAGAGTGAACTATTCGCATGATAAGGAGTCAAAGAATAGATTTTTTCTAAGAATGACCCTAGCCTCTGAAAGATAGATATGGACGTTATCATGCTGATACGCAAGACTCCTCTAGACACTTGCTCTTTCATTTGTGGGATTGGTGAACCTAGTGCTTCGATATCGACTTGTCACGATCCAAAACTACAAAGGTTGTGATAGCACCTACTCCAACCCAATTATGGTAGATAAGCCAAACTCGCCAAACACAAATAACTCTAAATGAAGGCAAACAGTAGAACATCGATATTAATATTTAATAATAACTAAACATCCTTAAATGGAAATGAAATAGTACATCAGAAATTCCATGACTGAGTTATCACAAGTACAAGAGCGCCTCTACAACCGAATATCAAAACTGAAATACAAAGTTGTCCAAGAAATAGATAAGATAGAAATAAAAGATAGAAGAATTTGGGTCGATCTTTGAAGGTAGGAGCTCACCACAGCTTTGAATAATATCCAAAAGCATGAACTCTATTCATGAGGTCCACTCATATCGAGATTTGCATTAGAAAGATGCTGAAAAGTAAGAGTGAGTATGGTTCACTTGTACTCAGTAGTCATCATAGAACGACTGAGCTTAAGCAGATACTATATCAAATAAAGAATACCAAAACAACCTCGCACGCAGAAAATTTCCAGCAGTTAAATAACAATAAGCAGTATAGTTCATCTAATTAGGCCATGGCACCAGCAACTTAACTAAGGCGTCTTCTTTCCTTTTTGGGCTAAAGTGGTGTATGGATAATGGTCATACCTTTGTCTTAGGAGAAAGAGATTCACTACTCCTTCATAATTGTATTAATGACTCTTGGAGGATAACTTAGAGGATACATGAAGAGGTTTAGAATATCAAGAAACTAGTAATTGACCATGGAGTGATTACTAGACACTGCTTTAGAGAAGCTAACAAAGTAGCGAACAGATTAGCTTTCATGAGCCATAACACTGATATATTTAAAGTACATACACGATATAGTGACTTACCCACACCTATTAAAGGTTTTCTAACTACCGATATATGGTAATTCCCATCATTCAGAGTCAAGAGAAGAAAACCAGGAAGGCTCCAATATGAGCCTCCTTGAAGCTTTATCTTTTTTGCCACTGCTTTTGGGCTAACTCTTTTGGTTTCCTTCATATGTATACATTTTCTATAGAAGGGTTTTCAGTGGAAAAAAAATCAGTACAGTTCATCTCAATCACAATAACAATTCAAATGATGGTGCAATGCAATGATATGGGATGATATCCAATGGCCAATGTCTATCGATATACATCCTTCCCAAACGTGTGTTGTTGGATGGGACCCATAGGGAATTTTCGAGATCCATAATCATGCTCTAACTCAAACTGGGACTTCCAAGTATCATATCTAGACTCAAATCGAGACTAAATTTAATATCAATAACTTAGATTCAAACCGAGACTAATAATCAGTATCAATGACATGGACTTAAACCGAGACCAAAATTATGTAGTTTTTCAATCCATTTCTTTCAAATCATTTTTTAAAATCATTTCTCAGTCAATTATTTTCATGTACCATGAGATGAATGAATATGCATAAACACGAAAGTAAAAGTAATTCAAGTACAACAGATATGTCCAAAATCTCAGAATCATAACAAATTCATGAACACGGGCTACAAACCTCAATATCAAGCCAGGAATCTAAGTTTCTTATCACTCAAAACAATATAAGACCAATTGGTCTTCACAATAATAATTTATCTCATTTAGTACTCAAATCCACGAAATCACCCAACCCATAACATATTTTACACGATATGTCTCTCACCTAAGCAAAGTCTGAAGAAAGTTAAGTCATAGCCTACCTCAAAGCTGACTCATAAGTTTTTACTTGATCACACATGAGCCTTCCCTTTTTGAATGGCTTTTGAATGCACACAATCTATCAATATCAAGTTCTACCCGTAAACAAGAGTCTAACGATACCCATATTGCCATTGTTCTAATTTGAATGCAAAAGGTCAACCCTGAGCCGACAAAGACATAATTGGAATTTTATTGGAAAATTAATTTACCCAAAGCTTAAATAGTTCAAATATGAAATTTCATTGAAAATGTAGTTAAAATCAACCTTAAAATAATTGAAAATCATCCTTTAATTTTACTGGTAAAATCCCAAAATTCCAAGTTGAAAGCCCAAGATTTGAAGGTGAAATCATGAAATAATCATTGAAAAATGTATGAAAGTAGTATAAGAAACTTACACAATGAAGAAATCTTGAAAATCCCCTTTAAAATCGGCCAAAATTGAGTCCCTAAGCTCCAAAAATGAGTTAAGGAAGAAATGGAATGAAAAAGGAAGAGAACCACTGATATAAAGCGATCCTCGCACCAGCAAAGAAATGGCCGTAGGCGCAGAGTCACTGGTGCGAAATAATTTCTGCCACTGCGGATTCCACTTACCACATGGAGTCTCGCGGGAGCAGTCCCCTTTCCGCAGGTGCGAGCCCACAGGCATGGAAAAACACCACAGTCGCGGCTCTGCCATTGCAGATGAAACTTTGCAGGAGCGAGCAGCCCAAGCCGAACCCGGCTGCGCAGAAGCGGGAAAAACACCATTGATATGACTGCATAGGCATTGAAAGTTTGCCTCAAGAGCAAATCATCCCCATTCGGTCCAACTCCGCAGAAGCAAAACTTTGTCCATTTGTGTGGCTCTGCAAGAGCGATTCCAAGCCCGCAGGAGTGACTCACCAGACACTAGCAACCAGCTGAAGCTAAAAGCACCTCTCAAACCTGGAATCGACCCTTGAAACACACTCGAAACCCCATGAACACAAATTAAATATGCTATAAGACTAGAATTAATATGTCAGACTCAATAGAACCGTCAGATTTACCAACGAAGGTTGTTATCAATGAATATTGATCGAAGTCAACACTATACTAAAATTTCTAACTTTTCAACCAACTATTCAAAATGCATCTCAAAGCCTCGAATCTGAAACAATAGTGCTACTAGCCCAAAAATGGTATTTCATAGCTAACGAAACTGGCGGAGTTCTCATACGACGTTTAAATTTCTGAATATTGACCAAAGTCAATCATATCAACTTCAAATCCTTCCAAAAATGAAAATCTCACATAGAACCCAACCAAATACCTCGGGAACCATTTCACTCACTCTCGCAAATCATAAATACCATAATACAACTATGAAAAGAGGTAAAATGGTAAAAATGCATAAAATTCTCAAAATTCACTATAAGGGTTGTTACACTATTGTACTTAATAATATAATGTACACACAATAAATTATTCTTATTATTTACATTCATTACTAACTAACGTGATACACTACACTTAACAAGTAACTTAGAATACGTGATAAAAACTTATTTTTATTACAAAATTTTATCAACAAGTTTGTATCCATTAGGATAGTTATTGCCACGAATTTGTACAACGTGAATCAAAAATATCTATTTAGCTATAATATTTTTTTTCAAGTAATTTATTTGTGGCAATATGATTACTATTTTTATAGTAACTCCAAATGCATGGCAAAAATCGTATGATTTAGCTACGCCATATTATTGTAACAATAAATTTGTAGCTATTTTAAAAATTATTAGCACAAAAATTTATAACTTGAAGCAAAAATATTTATAAGTTATAATATTTTATTTCAAGCAATTTTATGGCTATAAGATTATTATTGCTACAATAACTTCAAACTTGTGGCAAAAACTTACTATTTAGCTATGACATTTTATTGTAGCAATATAGTTATTTGAATAATTATTGCCATAAATTTTTATAACTTGAAGCATAAAAGATTCATTTACCTATAATATTTTATTTCAAGTAATTTTTTATGGCTAAAGATTACTATTGCTATAGTAACTTTAAACTCGTGGCAAAAATGTATGATTTAGCTACGTCATTTTATTGTAGCAGTAAATTTGTAGCTATATGCATACTTACTGCCACAATAGTTAGTATCTATGGCAAAAATGAGGAACTAGCTTTGTCATTTAATTTTTGTAGCTAAGAAATTTTACGAAATTGTAAATTGCCACAAAATTTTAATTTTTGTGGCTATTATTAAGTATCAGCTACAATTTTTAAATTTATAGCTGAGAATTTGTAGCTATAATTATATCCCAGACATACTCTTTTCGGCTGACAAAAGTGAAATAATTGATTTTGAGTTTATTCTTTTGCTTTTTTATTAAATAAAATTTATATAGGGGTATATTTGATCTTTCTTGCAAAGTTTAGGGGTATATTTGATCTTTCTCACGCATAATTTTTTTTTATCATTTATAATTCAACGACTAATTTAGATTTTATTTTTTCACTCATCTTGTTGTAAGATCCACTGTAGATACCCCAACTTTTTCGCAGATACAATAAAATTACAATATGGCTGCAAAAAAAGTTTAGTTTTAAATTTTTCTTATTTTTTTTTCTTTTATTTCATTCACGCTTCCTTCTTTTTATTTCTCATATTCTTTACACTAAAGAATGAAAGCAAAAAAATAAAATAAGAACAAAAAACTCAGATAATGATAAGCAAATAGATCCATAAGGGAGATATTTAAAATCTAAATAAGAAGCTTAAATTAAAAAAGTCAAAAATAATTTACATGTGAGAATGATCAAATATACCGCTGAACTTTGTGAGAAACATCACATATACCCCTATATGAATTTTATTTTAATAAAAATTTAATTAAATAATTTTTTTACTTTCGTCAATCAAAAAGGGTATATCTGAACCATTTGTGTAATGATAGGGATATATGCGAATTACTTTTTTAAAAAGGGATATATCAGCTCTAAATTGCAAAGTCTCGGACTATGTCATGACTAATGAAAGATTAGAATTATTTAGAGAATTAATAAGGTTACTTTGAATTTTGTAACATTTCAAATTTAGAAACGATGAAATTATTTAGAGAATTCTTGAGGTAACTTTTTAATTTTGTAACATTTCAAAATTCACATAAAAATAGGAAAAACATATATAAATTGAGAAAAATAAATAAATAGAATTTTTCGCCTTAAAACGTGTCACATCACCTTTCTACGGGTGAAGTACAAAAATGACCTTTATAGGAGCTGGTCTTGTTTTTTGTCCCCCGTAAGAAAAATCTTACAAAACTAGTCTTCCTTCCTTTTTGTGTATAGAACAACTACTTTTTTACTCCTCTATACTTCAAATATTTTTAAATAACTCTCCATGCTCATTTGCCTCTCAACTTCTATTTTTATTTCTTTTTCTCTTTTTTATTTTTTCTTTTTTCTTTTTTTTCTTTTTTCTCGACCTTTATTTTTTTTCTCCTCTCAACTTCTATTTTTTTTTCTCTTTTTTACATTTTTCTTTAAATTATATTTTTTCTTCTCTTTTTTTTTTTTTTTTTCATTTTTCTCAACCTTTATATTTCTTTTATTTTTTGTTTTATCTAAAAAAAAAATCATTTTTTCTCAACCTTTATTTTTTTCCTTTTCCCCTTTTAACTTCTATTTTTTTTATTTTTCTCTTTTATTTTCTTTGATTTTTAATTTTTTTTTTCTCTTTTATTTGGTCATTTTTCTCAACCTTTTTTTTTAATGAGATGTTCTATGACTTTTGCTTTAGAGGTAAGACTTAGTCCAAAAACTTTCAAACAACAAAATTACGCCTCATGGGCAAGAGTTGACACTACCACAATTGTGTCTTGATTTATGAGATGCTCTATAACGCTTGCCTTAGAGGCAAGACTTAGCTCAAGGATCTCCTAAAAAAACAAGTTACACTCCATGAGCAAAAATTTACACTACTTTATTGTGTCTTAATTTATGAGATACTCTGTAACTCTTGTCTTAGAGGCAAGACTTAGCTCAAGGATTTCCAAATAACAAGTTATGCCCCATGGGCAAGAGTTGAGACTATCACATTGTCTTGATTTATGAGATGTTTTGTAACTTTTGCCTTAGAGACAAGACTTAGCTCAAGGATTTTCAAATAACAAGGTATGCCCCATGGGCAAGAGTTGACACTGCCACATTGTGTGTTGATTTATGAGATGTTCTATAACTCTTGCCTTAGAGGCAAGATTTACCCCAAGGACTTTCAAACAACAAATTACGTCTCATGGGCAAGAGTTGACACTACTACATTGTGTCTTAGTTTATGAGATGCTCTATAACGATTGTCTTAGAGGCAAGACTTAGCCCAAGGACTTCCAAACAACAAGTTACGCCCATGGGAAAGACTTGACACTACCACATTGTGTCTTGATTTATGAGATGTTCAATAACTCTTGTCTTAGAGGCAAGACTTAGTCCAAGAACTTTCAAACAACAATTTACGCCTCATGGGCAAGAGTTGACACTACCATATTATGTCTAGATTTATGAGATGCTTTATAATGTTTGTCTTAGAGGCAAGACTTAGCCAAAGGACTTCTCCAAAAAAATAAGTTATGGCCCAAGAATTAACACTACTTCATTGTGTCTTAATTAGGGGTGGCAAAGGGGTCATTTGGGCTGAAGTTGGGCGGGTCAAGATGGGGTCAACAAACAAATAGGTTGATGCCCAACTCTGCCCAAAAGTCATTTGGGTCAAGATAGGCTAAACAATGGGTCGTAACCCAACCCGCCCAACTTAATCCAAATCTTTATAATATTATTTTTTTCTAATAAATTAAACCCTGCAATTAACCATAAACATATATATAGATATCAAATAATAATTTTCAATCAAATTGCAGTGTCTATTACATTGTCATTTCAAGTAAGAGAGTATTAATTTTATTTTAAAAAGTTGACTATTTTATTACTAACATCTAAATAAAAAAATGTATTGAATGATTTGATTTTTTCTTCTTCTTGTAATTTAATGAAGATTCAAGTACTCTTAACCAAAACATTTATTGCCTTTAAAAATATTTATGTTCTTCACTCTTTTGTGTGGGATATTTTACCTTTGATTTCATTTTTAAGAAAAGAAAAATAAGTACTTTTAGGTTTTACTTTATTTAACAATTTAAGTTAAAAAAATGTAATAGAAGTGTCAATAAAATTATGCTACTTTTATAAAATGATATATGGACAAATTTTGAAATACTTGACAATTTGACATATTATTATGAAAAATTTTCATAAAAGGCAATAGTTTAGATCTATATTATGTAACTTAGCAGTACTTTTAATATTTACATAACATAGCACATTTTTAAGATATAATTTTTTTTGATAATAGATGTATCAATTTTTCAGTTTTTCTGATACGCAGATACAATTTTATAATAATTGTATCAACTTTTTTGAATACACATACAATTTTTTATGATACATAGATATAATTAATTGTATCAATATGTTTCAATAGAAGGAGAAAAGATTTTTCTTGATACATAGATCTGGTATCAATGATACATGTATCTGGTATCAGAAAAACTGATATATGTGTCTGGTATCATATCCCCTCAACCTTGCCGCATCACACTCACTTGAACACAATTGCCTCCCATCTCTTCTCCTCCACCAACTCCGATAAACCCACCAACAACTCCACTGCATCGGCGAACACCAGTCGCGCCGCCACCGTCGCCCCTCTTTCTTTCAACCCTCCTCTCTTGCCACCTCTACTCTTTTACACCACCACTTCTCTAGCAAAATACCACCATAATCGCCTAAAACACCAGATGCAACCTCTTAACTAGCCGCCACTCCTATTATCCTCCCCAGTCGCCACCCTTACCATATTCCTCTCCTTAGGCGAACCCCCATCCGAACTCCGGTGATGGCGTTTTCGATTTGAAATTTTTTTCAAATTGCATATTTTTTATTTAAAATGATTGGATCGTCGACGGCAATGACACAGATGATGAAGCATCCAAGGGTGGTGGCGGGGAAGAGAATGCGGTGGCAGCAACGACAGAGAATAAGATTAGCTTCGGTATGAATCCTGATCCGTAAATGAGAGAAAAATTAGATTTTATATTGGGAAAATAAAAGACAGGGTGAGTAAGGAGTGTATCTTGATAGAAGAATTTGTCAGAAAAAAGGAAACTCTTGTTGAGTTGTGTAATTTTTTCAAACTATAGTTGTATTGAGTAATTATACTATCTATGTTTGTCTAGCTAAGTAATTTTTCCTATCATTTTATTCAAGAGAATTTACTTCAAAGAGACATTCAAAGAGAGAGAATTTACTTCAAAGAGACTAAACAGAAAAAATTTATTATGGGAGAGGCACAACCAACAAAAGATGTGTGAGGCTCTATTATATTTTTGACACATAAAATAGTGGATCACATCTTTTACTTTTCTAAAGGAAAGCAATGAACAAGAGAGAGAAAATAATTACATAATGCATGTGGGCCTATTAGCATAATAAATTTTATTAAATAAATATAAACTTATTTATTTGTGTAAAAAATCTGAATGTAATAAGTCTATAAACTTATTTTTTATTATTTTTTCCTTTCATTGTATTTGTGCAATCATATACTCTACTATATATATAACAAAAAAAAAATTATAGGCAATTGAGAGTATTTTTTCATATTCTTTTTATTTTTTTCTTGTCTATACTTTTCTCTATTTATTTCTCCAAAAGATCGTATGCATTGTTCAAGAATTTACTCATTTATAAGGAATATAAAAAAATTTCTTATAGTGAATTCTTTTTATGCAAAAAAAAAAAAAAAAACTTGAATTATGATATATCAAGATATATTGACAATATTAAAATATAAAATCAAAATCAAATCAAATTATATTGATTTTAAAAATGTAAAATAAACCAAATCAAGTCAAAAAAACGTGATTTTTTCTTCAATTTGATTTGATTTTTCGTGAACACCCTTACTTTCATCACTTGTTGAGAAAAAATGTCAACATAGAAATATTTTTATTATATCTGAATTAATGTGAAAGTGTTTGACTGACACTTAATTTAAGAAATCAAAGAAGATTTTTTAAATTTGTGATTTAAAATAAGCCAAGAATATTTGTATGGCTATAAATCATTTTATAAAGGGTAAAATGTAATTTTATAGTTAAATTAATACTAAGTATATAAAAATGTCCCTTTTTTAAAATTAACTAAAAAGAAAAAATATGTCATAGATTAGAACAAAAAGGAGTATTTACTAATAAAAATTAGATCAATATATAAATTTGGTACAATTTTTGTTTCAGATAACAATTCCAATAAAACCATATTCAAAATTAATGATGGATCACATATTTTAAATTATAAAGTATTTAAGTAGGCTTTAGAACATTACAAAAAATTAAATTATATTTATATATACATAAGTTTTTGGCGAGAGGCGTTACTGATAAATATATTTTTTTAAATATTTATTTAATACAATTTATTGTAAATGATGAATCTATTTTCTTAATAATATTTATTTATAAATATTTTCTCTCTCGTATTTATTGCTTTCTTTTGAAAAAGTAGAAAATGGGACCCACAATCTTATGTGTCAAAAATGTAATGGAGTCTCACATACCTTTTGTTGGTTGTGTCTCTCCCATAATAAAATTTTTTGACTAAACATTAATGACGTCTTTTGTGTCGGCCAATTAATCTGCTTACTAATCAATTACTACTCAAGCAACAACAATGGCTTCACGGGTTGTATTTGGGCTCTTTCACGGGTCACGTTTGGGCGACTTAATTTCACGGGTCAAAATGGGCTATGCCCAAATCAGCCCATCAGAAAATTATGGCATGCCCAACTCGTGGAATGTTGGGCGAATTGGGCGGGTCAAATGGGTTTGGGTCATTTTTGCCACCTCTAATCCTAATTTATGAAATACTCTATAATTTCACAAAACTTTCCTAACTCTTCAGAATTTAAATAAACCAAATACATTTCGATATGATCTTTTCTCCTTTAAAACTAACTTTTGAACTAAAATAAGTAAAAATAATATGCACAAAACGGGATGGAATCACCTATTCGTGATTCTCTAGGGTCCATATCCCCCTCATTTCTGTAGGTCATGGGTGTGAACATTTGATTTTTAGTGACACAGAAACTATCCATTCTTAGCTTAAACTCCATTTTCTATTTAATTACCTTTTTGTCTTCTTATTTTGATTGCAATAATAATATACTAGTAGTAAACTTTATGTAATCCCTTCGTTCCAAAATACTTGTCAATTTTTCTTTATTAGATTTAATTAAATTATATAAACTTTGATTAATATTTGCAAATATATTTTTTTCATCATATTAATATGAGAAGAATTGCAACTTTTAACATTTTTAATATATTTTCTATTATTTCAATTTTAATGTTAATATATTGAATTAATCTAATGCAATTTAACTCCAAATCTTTGTTAAATTAACTCTAAAGAAACGAAATTTAACAAGTATTTTGGGAACGGAAGGTGCAACAAGTAAGTGATTCTTAACTATGGGGTTAACACTTTTGTGGTACTTTGGTTACTCACTCTTATTTAATTACTTTAAAGGTTACAATTTCAATTTGTCTTTTCAGGTGTTGTTTTTTAGCTCATTTTCAACTCTGGTTGTTATATTTCTTGGTTTTTTTCTCCTCAACACACTATTCAGCAGTTGTTTTTTAGCTCATTTTCATCACTGGTTAATTTTCTTGGTTTTTTTCTCCTCTACACACTATACTTCTTTTGCTTTTGTTTTCACTAACTACCAAAAGTATGTCAGCAGAAAAATTTTCTTATAGGAGAAACCGTTCTTGCTTTCATGTGCAGGACTCTGGTATTTGGTTGGCTCAATTGTCAACATTCGTCATTGTTACATGCTATAAATTGATGGGCTGTTTCAGCTCTTCTATTCAATGAGAGAGGTTCCATATATCTTTCTTTGTGTTGATTATTTTCTTCAGAGTTCTTGATAAGGGTTCACTGATCAAGATGAAATCTTTAATGTTTTTCAAGTTGTTGTTAGGAATGCTGGCTTTTTTACTGTTATATGGTGGTGTTCATTGTAAGGAGTGTATTAACACTATTACTCCATTGTCATCACACACTTTTAGATATGAGTTATTGTCTTCACACAATGAAACCATGAAACAAGAGATTTTAAGCCATTACCATTTGACTCCTACTGATGATTCAGCCTGGTCTAACTTGCTTCCTAGGAAGGTGTTGAGGGAGGAAGAAGAATTTGATTGGGCGATGATGTATAGAAAGATAAAGAATTCTGGTGGTCTTAGAGAAATTGATGGTTTATTAAATGAAGTTTCACTCCATGATGTGAGATTGGAACCTAATTCGATGTATGGAATTGCTCAGCAAACTAATTTGGAGTACTTGTTAATGTTAGATGTTGATAGATTGGTTTGGAGTTTTAGGCAAACAGCTGCTCTTGAGACGCCTGGTGAGCCATATGGAGGTTGGGAGAAACCAGATAGCGAGGTTCGAGGTCATTTTGTTGGTTAGTTCTACTTTTTATCTTTCAGCATTTGATTTATTTTTTCTATTTTTTGTACTCCATGATGTGCATTGTTATGTCTAAATTTGTTTGTTTGCAATACTTTTTAACGGAGAACGGCCTAAATTACCCTTCAACAAGTATTGAAAATGGTACAAATACCCTGTGGACTCTAAAATGTCCTTTTCATTCATCTTTGGGCTCTAAAATACCCTTCTCATCTATCTTTGGGCCCTATTTTACCCTTTTTCTTAACAAAACCCTTTAGGAAAAATGATTAAGATTTTCATTTAATATGTCACAACATTTTATTTGTTGAAATTTTAATTAATCAAAATTTATTAACTTACAAACCCAATTTGGATCCTAGATTTAGCTCCCATTCATTTCTCATCTTTCTATTTTTTCAAGTTCTTATTTAGATTAGAGACATATGTCATAGATTTAATTTAACGGAAAAGGGTCAAATATACCCATGTACTATCTGAAATGGTTTAAATAGACCCTTCGTTATACTTTGTGTCCAAATATACCCTTTCTGTTATATTTTAGGTTCAAATATACCCCTGCACTATTAGAAATGGTTCAAATATACCCTTCGTTATACTTTGGGTCCAAATATACCCCTTCAGATATATTTTGGATCCAAATATACCTCTCATTATACTTTTATGCTGATTTAACCCCCCTCCTCTCCTTTTTTTTATAAAGGCAATTTACCTTTATTTCTTTTACAAATGGACACATGATGATGAGCTTCAAAATAAAAATAAATCATCACCAAATGTAAATATTTTCGCGATTCACTTTACAAACTCACCTATTTAATTCATCTCCAGCCCACTCTCTCAATTCATACAAAAAATAATACATATATTCACAATTTATACTCCTGTCATCTAAACCTTTTTTGACCTCATGGTGAATAAACTTCATTACAGAGAAAATTTAAAGTTTCGATAAATAAGAAAAAATATTTTCTTTCTGCAATCATCTTTTGGTCTATTATCATATGTTAAAACTTATACTTGAAATAATCAACTAAGCAAGATTGCCATATATAAATGCAGGAAAAAATTCCAATATCTGATAAACGGATCATTAATGTCAACGGAAAAGTATTCAGCAAGAGGTGAAACAAAGACTTTAAAGAGGTTGGATTCATAAGAAGCGGATCATTAAAAAAGAGAAGAAAAGAAAATAGAAGACTGCAAGAAAAGAAAAGAACTTAAAGTAGAGGGAATTGAGATGGTTTAAGTGGGTGAGTGTCAAAAATAAGGGTAAATCAGCATAAAAGTTTAATGGGAGGGATATATTTGGACCTAAAGTATATCGGGAGAGGTATATTTGGACTGAAAGTATAACAAGGGGTATATTTAAACTATTTCTAATAGTACGGGGGTATATTTGGACCCAAAGTATAACGGAAAGGACATATTTGAACCCAAAGTATAACGAGGGGTATATTTAAACCATTTCCGATAGTACAAGGGTAGATTTGACCCTTCTCCGTTAATTTAATGACTGAGATTTAGTAAATTAAAAATAAGTCTTAATTATGATTAAAACAATTAATTATTTTCATTTATAAAAATGATGCAGGACAAAATTTACTCAAGCCTCAAGGCAAGTGAGAATATTTTTTTATATTTAAAAAAGATATCTTGTACAACTAAAATTATGAGATTAAAATAATATTTTAAAAGTAAATAAATGAAAGTAATTAATTATTTTAATCATAATTAAGACTTATTTTTAATTTACTAAATCTTAGTCATTAAATTAAATTTATGACATATGTCTCTAATGTAAATAACAACTTGAAAAAAATGGAGAGATAAGAAATAAAGAGGAGCTAAATCTGGGATCCAAATTGGGTTTGTAAGTTAATAGGTTTTGATTAATTAAAATTTTAACAAATAAAATGTTGTTACGTATTAAATGAAAATCCTAATCATTTTTCCTACAGGGTTTGTCAAGGGAAAGGGAAAAATAGGACCCAAAGGTGGATGAGAAGGGTATTTTAGAGCCCAAAGTGGATGAAAAAGGCATTTTAGAGCTCAAAGGTGGAAGAAGGGTAATTTAGGCCCTTCTCCGTACTTTTAATTTGCTTATTGAATTTAAACGAATTGAAGTTTCTGGACAGTGAGGATTCAGACCCCCGATTTGTTTGTGACTAGGCATGGTTGTTACATTACTTGTGATGGACTCTTAAGTGATAATTTCAGAACAAATTGATTTTTACAGTCTACTGTTTGAAGCTGCATATCTATGTTGTATGCCTTAAATACTTCATGAATATGACTTATTGTGGCCACTTTCTGTGGATGTCCTAAATGTATAATCTTTTAGAATCTTTTCTTTTTTACATGATTCAAAAATCAAAATTTATGAGTTTCCGAATGTTACTTGGAGAGACAGCTACTTGTAACGTTTCACAGTATGTTCCTTTCTATTCATTTTTATACAAACTCGTATCATTTTGCTTCATCAAGTTTATATAACTACTGGTAGAATTTTAAGCTGGTAGTTTTCTGTAACTTGAAGGTCATTACCTTAGTGCCACAGCACAGATGTGGGCCAGCACCCACAATGACAGTCTTGGAGAGAAAATGTATGCTGTTGTTTCTGCACTAAATGACTGCCAGGAAAAGATGGGTACAGGGTACCTTTCTGCCTTCCCATCAGATTATTTTGATCGCCTTGAAGCTATACAACCAGTCTGGGCACCATATTATACAATTCACAAGGTAGATGTGCTTATTGAATCAATTCTTGCTTCTTAATGCCATTTATGCTCTTAAGCAAGCGGCTTTACTCAATTGGACTTTGACAGATATTGGCAGGTCTTTTGGATCAGTATACTTTAGCAGGAAATCCTAAATCTTTGAAAATGACTACATGGATGGTTGATTACTTCTACAATCGGGTGCAAAATGTGATTTCGAAGTATACCATTCAAAGGCACTGGGATTCATTAAATGAAGAATTTGGTGGCATGAATGATGTTCTTTATAGGCTGTACAGAGTAACGGTATGTATAATTTGCCCAGTAAACAGTCTAACCTTTCCTGTCCTGATATTTAAACTGGTTGGTTTTGTTTATAATATCAATGGATAAGATCAAATACCTATTGAATGCAGTAAAATTTGATAAAAGATGTGGGGGATTTCACCATTTCAGTGCTTGAATCTGCATTTTCTGCTCTCCCTTTTGCTCTTTTTTTCAACAGCATTTTCTGTTCTTTGAAATCTTCTTTTTGATTACAGTGGTATCATTCAACCTTTGAGTGTCAAAGTTTCTGTCCATTAAAATCTGCATTTTCTGCCTTTGCATTGTCATTTCGTCATTCCAACCAACCTTCATTCTTATAAATTATGCTTTTCATAATATCATTTTGCAAATTGCAGCTTTTCTTATCACATATGTGATGTTTGGCATAAAATGCATATATTTAATCATCAATTGCCTCACATTTTTAGTGGAGCAACAATATGCATATATAGTCTTTGTGTTTTATATTCCTGTTCTCTTTAATTATTATCTGAATAATCATACTTTTATCGTCCTCTTAATGCTGTTGCAGGGTGATTCAAAGCACTTAGTGTTGGCTCACCTTTTTGACAAACCATGTTTTTTAGGACGCTTAGCTGTAAAGGTATAAATCCCTGTTCTATGCATTCTTATTCATGTAATGCACTAAACATGGACTGGTATCTATTACCATTACTTGCTATGATTCAACTAATTGCTGTCTTGCTTTAATTGAAGGCCTCATTGGAACAAGATATGAGAATGAACAAAGTTCCTTACTTGTAAAGTCTTTTGACTTGTCTTATCTTGGAAAGACTTCCATATTTTTTTTTCCAGATTTTCATGTCCAATTTCAAAATCACACATGCTATTATATGTTAATAGCTGAGTATCAACCCTAGTTGTAAAGGTAGTATATCAGAGTGGTTGTATAAAATGGGCTTTATTTTATTTTTCTTGCCTTTGAGATATATACGTACTTCTTTATCACTATAGTTGCTTATGTAACTAAATATGATTTTTAATCGGGTAATGTCTGTTTTCCTTTGGTTTAGGCTGATCATATATGATCCATGATTACTATAGTTGTCTGTGTGACCAACATTAACTTTATTGTTGATATCTTTTTCCTTTCACTTCTGTTAGGCTGATGACCTGTCAGGTTTTCATGCAAATACGCACATTCCAATTGTTATTGGATCACAACTGCGTTATGAGATTACTAGTGATCCAATTTACATGGTAAATGTTTTTGCTTTTGGAAATCTATCTTCTCAGGAAAAAGTTCTGCAGTCCCAGTGTTTCAAAATTTTCCTTTCGATACTAGAATGTGTAGGATGTCATTTCTCTTTTGCTTGTTGCAAAGTCCAATCGATATATGCTTTTACCCACTCCAGCCATTCCGTTTCATTTCCTTTCCTTTTGTTATTCTTGCTAGAGAAGAACTTAAGCTTAGGTGTTTTCTGTTTCAGAGTTCCTCCGACACTGGTTTAGATGGGGTAAATAAAAAAAGTTGCTTCTCTCTAATAGAATAGATTTGTTACTCTCCGTTTAGTTAATTTTTTTTGATATTAGGTACTAGACACTATTAAGTGTGCAGCTCCTCCCTGAAAATCTACAAGTGATTAACTAAATCATTGATATAACGACCAAAACGAAGAAGGAAGGAAAATGTTGCAGCAGTAAACTGCTTGTCCTTGACCAATTATTTTCTTCTTTCTCTTACTTAGTTCTCCTTATATCTGTCTAGTCTTGGACATAGGGCATTGACAATATAATATGATGCGAGTATATTTGATGACGTCAATCCTGATTATGAAGCTTTCTCACATCATTTTTTTGGTTAAACTTTCATTTTTTTCTATAGGAAATTGGGATGTTCTTCATGGATATTGTCAATTCTTCCCACAGCTATGCAACTGGAGGGACATCAGTCGGTGAACATTGGTAAAAGCATATTATGCACAAATTCCTATTTATCTCTTATGTGCTCCTTTCTTTGGCCACTTCATTTAAAGTTCTTTGTATCTCCCCTTCTCTTTCATATTAACCTGAGCAGGTCAGATCCGAAGAGGTTAGCAAGCACGCTAAGCACAGAGAATGAGGAATCATGTACTACCTATAATATGCTAAAGGTTTGCTCATGGATTTATTTGTCAGTGTTGTTTCCTATTTTTCTCTTAGGGAAGAGAGGATATAGTGCCTTGTAGTTATTTATGCACAAATGTGAGTTGTGTAGGTTTCCCGCCACCTGTTCAGATGGACCAAAGAAATGGCATATGCTGATTATTACGAGCGAGCATTAACAAATGGCGTGCTCAGCATCCAAAGGGGAAGAGATCCTGGAGTGATGATATATATGCTTCCACTTCAACGTGGTGGTTCCAAAGCTCGGAGCTACCATCAATGGGGATCACCATTTAATGACTTTTGGTGTTGCTATGGAACAGGTGTTGCAATCAATATTCACTCTGATCCTTCACCCTTCTCTTCTTTTTTGATAATCATGGTGTCCGGACCAGCTTACGGGCACCTCGACTAATTCTATGGGTACTTGCTACCTCCCACCAGCATAGATACTGGGTAACTCTGTCCAGCAAAGATTGGACATATGGGAAGTAATCACCCAGTGTTTTTACATTTCTTTTCTTGCAAAGAACAATCTTCTCTATGCCCCTGGCTGTGGAAATATTTTTAAGTCTGCTACTCTCCATGCTAATATCTGCAACAAATTTTTTTGGCTTTCCGAGTGTACCTCAAAGATCTATAGCTTATAAAAATGGAAATGAATTTAAGTTGTATTTTCCCTTTTTCCTCTATAGGGATTGAATCATTCTCCAAATTGGGAGATTCTATTTATTTCGAAGATAAAGGGAATTCTCCAGGGCTCTACATCATCCAGTATATATCTAACTCTCTTGATTGGAAGTCTGGGCAAGTTGTGGTGAGTCAGAGCGTAGAGCCTGTTGTTTCGTGGGACAATCGCCTTCGAGTGACAATTAGGGTGTCCTCAAAGGGGGTACGCATTCTAATTTATTTGTTCCTTTTTGTTGGAACTTTATTATTTCATACATGCACTACTCTTCCAATTTCCAAGCAATAGTTCCTCAAAGTGCCTCTTATTCATAGGTGGTGCACTTCTTCCCTTTCAGAACTTACTTTGTCTAAGATTGATTTTGGCTGCTCTACTTACATTGCTGTTTGAGTATGTCCAAAGGATCGAGAGAAAATTGGTTTTACACGTTGTGGTGTTTTCATGAGGTTTGGTTACGCTGGTAGTGCAGTTAAATCATCAGTATAAGGGTTGCATCTTCCATTATCAGTAACGATTACATTTTGCTTTTCTTGTAACTAGGCTTTTGCAGATCACCAACCTAATCAATTAGCTTTCCAGCTGTTTTTTTTTTTCAGGGAGTTGATCTCTATTTGCTTAATTACTCCCTTAATACCTTTTTCTTACAGCTGAGTTTATGCAATGTAGTGTGTTGTGTGAAGTTCCCATAAACCCTTTCCCTTTGTGGAAGATATTGTTTTTTGAACATAACTTATTATGATTATTAATTCTTTCAGAATACAACTAGTGCACCATCTACATTGAATCTGAGGATACCAAGTTGGACAGATTCAAGTATTGCAAGAGCATCCTTGAATGGGAAGGATTTATCTCTACCTCCACCCGGTAGGAACTTTCCTCCTTTTTGTGATGCCGTTCTATATTTTGTATCAAATCAATTTTCTCACCTAGCTTATGTCTTCTTGTACAATTTAATGACTCACCGATGCAGGTAACTTCCTATCGATCACCAAGGGTTGGGGCTCAGGTGAAAAAATCACCATTGAGCTGCCCATGAATCTTAGGACAGAGGCCATTAAAGGTGATAATTAAGATATTTCTTTGTCCAATCAATGTTATATGTATCTATTCGGAAAAGCTAATGGATCATATAGTATAGCTGCTGACAAACTCTTGTAAATGGTGCTTCAGATGACCGTCCAGAATATGCATCGCTACAGGCAATTCTTTACGGTCCATACCTTCTTGCTGGCCATTCTACTGGTGATTGGGACATTGAAAGAAAAGCCACTTCTCTCTCAGATTTGATAACTCCAGTTCCATCTGACTATAGTTCTTATTTAATATCTCTCACACAAGAATCCAGTAATGCAACATTTGTTGTGACAAGCACGAATCACTCGATTCAAATGGAGAAGTACCCTGAAGCTGGAACAGATTCCGCTGTTAGTGCTACCTTCAGACTCATCTCAAATGACAAAGAATCTGTCAATCTTTCTGAACCAAAAGATTTAATTGGGAAACTAGTCATGTTAGAGCCCTTTGATTCCCCAGGAATGCTCATAACTCATCTAGGAAATGACACCAGTCTCGAGATCACACAGTCCTCAGATGACGCTGGGTCTTTGTTCCGTTTGGTTGCAGGATTGGATGGGAAGGACGAGACAGTTTCTCTAGAATCTAATGCCCAAAATGGTTGCTTCATGTATAGTGGTGTGGACTACAAAGACATTTCAAGTGTCAAGCTTAACTGCAATTCAAAGTCCTCCGATGCTGAATTCAAACAGGCAGCAAGCTTTAAGTTGGGAAATGGGATTACTCAGTATCACCCTATCAGCTTTGTGGCAAAAGGTGCTAAGCGAAACTTTATTTTGGCACCATTATTGAGCTTCAAAGATGAATCTTATACTGTGTATTTCAACATTCAATCATAATGGTGGTAAAGGAGGTTAGAGTTGTTTCAAATAACAATAACTCTAATTAATCGGTTGTTTGGTTTATTTTATTGACGAAATTCCCAACTCCCTACATAAGTTTTCGTATAAGTTATACCATGTTTGATCATTCAACAAAAGATTATTCCGCGATTGGTTGGCCTTATTAAACTCTTACATTAAGTTATGCAAAAAAAAATGTGAAATTGGAATACATGTATTGACAAGACATGATTAAGAGTAGCTAAATACAAAAAAGCCCAATAACAAGCAATGTTCGCATAATAACTTTTACATTATTACTCTCCACGTAACAATGTTTCCACATTATTATTTATGAGATTTGACTACTCTTTATTTCTCTTCTCTCCATTTTCTCCAAATTCTTATTTGGATTGAGGATACATGTCATAGTTTATAATTAATGGATGAAATTTAATTAACTAAAACAAATCTCTAATCATGATTTAGATAATAAATATATTATATATTAATTAGTTCCAAAAATTATTGTAATCCCACGATCTTAGCAACATATTATCTCTTCCATAAATATAGAGAGAGAAAATCTTTCTTCCTACTTTATTTTTCCCTCATCTATATTTCAATTTCTTTATAAATTAATCTTTTTATTGCATTTTTTCTTTGGAACCTTCTCTTTAATATTTATTGCATTTTAAATACATTACATCAATTTAAAGAAGTCTCAATATTTTTTGAAAATTAATATTTTTATTACATTTTTTTTGGAACTTTCTCCTTGACATTAGCTATTGCAGAGATGATGGCGGTTCAATATTTTTATAATTAGGTGCCTTTTAAAAAAAAATACAAACGTGAATTCTTAACATGATGGTAGTTCAATATTTTTATAATTAGGTGTCTTTTAAAAACAAATACAAACGTTAATTCTTAACAATTTTAACGAAGTACGATTATTCTTTTTAAATTAGTCTATTTATTGCATCTTTGCTTTGCAACTTTCTTTTTAACATTAGCTATTGCAAAGGTGATGATAATTCAATACTTTTATAACTAGGTGCCTTTTAAAAATGCAAGCGTGAACTATTAAAAGTTTCAAAGAAAAAATGCAATAAAAAGATTAATTTAAAAAAGAAATTAAAATATAGATCGTGCATAGGGAAAAATAAAGTAGGAAGAGAGATTCCCCCTCCCCTTATATTTATGGTAAGATAATATGTTGTTAAGATTGTGAAATTACAATAATTTTTTAAATTAAATATATAATATAGTATTTATTATCTAAACCATAAATAGAGATTTACTTTGGTCAATTAAATCTTAGTCATTACATTTAATTTATGCCATGAGTCAATAATCCAAGTAAGAATTGGGGAAAATGAGAGTAATTTCCTTGGATGGTCACCCATGAATTGATATTTGCCTATAAAAATCACTTTTCTTCTTTTAGGACAAGAATATCACCCTACTTTCACTATTTTCCTCAAAATATACTTAACACCTAAAAGCTCTCAAAGTTATCCAAAAATATGCTCTCAAAGTTATCAAAAATGTCCCTAATTAACATATTAAATTTGGTTTTAAAATATTCTCCTTTCAACTATTGACTCAAAAATGCTCTCAAGGTTATCTTTTGGCTCAAAAGAACCTCTAAAATTAAATTTTGACTAGTTAGTTAGATGAAGCTTTATAAAAGGTCAAGTGACAATGTATGATCAGTTCAAGTATTAATTCAATGTGAAATAAATTATTCAATTCATATATTAAAAATATAAATATCATTCACTATATTTCACACTCATTATTTATAAAGAATATTTGTATAAGAATTTTGCACCGTATATCGATTATGTCTTTTCCTATATTTTATGTACTTTCAAACAAAAATCCTTTAGATAATTACATCCCATGCCTACTCATGGAAGTCTTACCGAGGATTTTATGAATTTCTTTTCCGGGGAGCGAGAGGTACTGGACAAAAAATCCGAATGGAGCCCGGTAGAGAAAGACATAAAGGAAATCGAGTTCGTTGAGCAAGTCAAACTCGATCTTGCAACACGTGGACACGAGTCTCCCTATATAAAAGAAATTTTTGGGTTAGGGTGAAATTCGGAGATCTACGAAGGAACGCTAGCTATATGCTTAACACATGCAAGTCGAACGTTTACGAAAAAGTTATCATAAAGTTTCGTTCTTCGTCCCTATTTCTTGCTAATTTTTTTTTTTTGCATCTTTAATTTAATCCTAATAATTTGTCATGATCAATTAATCGTACAAGATCAAAGTTAGATCAATTAACTTTTCTTTTTTAAAAAAAAATAAAGAGTAAAAAAAATTGAAAACATTATAAATTTATAATGTTCTCAATGGTTTTTATATATTACTACTATTTAAAAGTGGTCAGAAAGTTGGGTGATATTCTTGTCTTAAAAGAAAGAAAAATAATTTTTATAAGCAAATACCAATACATGGGTGACCATCCAAGGAAATTACTAGGAAAATGAAGAGGAGTCGAATCATTATTCATGAGTTAATTTTCACTCAACTTAAGAAAATTACCTACTAAAGTCTTTTTTTTTTTATTCCAACAAAGTTATTCAAGTTGATGCATTTCTCTAACAAAGTAACAATTACTAAAAGTCACTTAAAAGGTGAGAGAGAAGAGCCAAAATAGTCTCTTAAGTTTGAACTTTGAATTTAAATGGTCTTTATTCTTTAACAATATGAAATACTAATAACCTTCCAACTATAAAAAATAGTGATCGTTATTTTAGTTAAAATTCTAACTGTGGTATTATAATATAATAAAATCCACCAAAAATTGTGATTGGTAATGTTAGAAATGAAAAAAAAAATCACTTCATCAGTCCTAAAAAAAATATGAAATCAACTTATATGTATTCTATTTATTTAGAAACATAAGAGTTCAATAATAAAATAATGTGTATTTTATGGTTAATTTTTATTTTTTGATAAAATAGTTCAAATTTAGTTGTTAATTTCGTTTACTCCGGGAATTATTGAGAAAATTCAAAATTAATAAAGAAGAGGATGAATTCCTTTAAACAAAAAAGTTAGAGTCTCTAGCTAGTAGAAAAAAATCATACCCTTTGTGTTTTATTGTTTTTTTTAATATTATGATTTGTTTCTTTTTTTATGATATTATGTACTTACCTATAAAATAAAATAAAAAATCTAATTTATGAAGTAAAAACATGAAAAATAGTTGGAGGCGACAGGGGCGGCTTTATGCATTGAAAAATAAGGCACTTGTCTTAAGCCCTCAAATTTGAGAGGCCTCATTTTTTAGTAATAATAAGATTATTATAGGTATTCCTAAAAATAGAAAAAAAATTGTATTGTCTGTTTCAATTTTTAGTTTAAGACTACAAGATTCAGAAGTCTTCTTTACTTTCTTATTAAACTTCAAACTCCGTTTTAAATTAAAATCAGACAAATAAATCGGAACGGAGAAAGTACTATTGATAAAAAAAAAATCATATAAAAAGATAGAAGCAACTTTGCATCTCAAAATAATTTTTTAAGAAATATATTAACAACTTTTCAAAAAAAATAGAAGAATAGATTTTAAACTAAAAAAAATATTATTTTTATTCAAAAGTTTAAGGCCTCTGATTTATTTTAAGCTTTAGGCCATCAAAGTGCTTGAGTCACCCCTGGGAGGCCTGTTAATATTTCATATCAAAGAATAAAGACTATCATATTAAAAAATAAAGACTATTTTAATTCAAAGTTCAAACTTAAGGGACTACTTTGACTATTTTTCTCTCATTTTTTGAGTCACTTCTAGAAATTAATGCTTTGTAAGAGAAATGCACAAACTTGAATGACTTTATTGGAATAAAAAAAGGTAAATGACTTTACTAGAAAACATTTCTAAGTTGAATGACTATATGAGAAATTAACTATGTTATTCACTGTACGAAAAATGTGGGTATAATCTACCAAATTTCATTTCAAAATGTGAGTTATTTTGTGTCATTTAGGATTTTAACTTGTCAAAAGGTCCCAAATTTTTATTAAGAAATCTAATTTTGTTGACCTAATCCACCTATCTGAGCTTCAAATGATGAGACCGCTTAATTTGTCCAAGGTCCACGCCATATATCAAATATCAAATCATGGACCAATAAAATCATGCGTTATGCGCAAGAGATATAACATGCCAAGTCAATGTAAGGACCAAATAAATATCGCCAGTCGCAGGTGTTCAACCGATATAGTTTAACAAATAAAATATAATTTTATGACATATCTTTTGTGATTGATTTTATGACATAAGTCAACTAATCATATTGAAGGACAAAAAAATTTACTCAAAAACACCCTTCTCCTACAATTATAAAGAGGAACTCTTCTTAAACCAAAAGAGGCATCTGAATAAGATCAGAAAACTACATATATCAAGAAATCTTTCTCTCCGATGGTGGTTCATAAGTCTTCCATATATCAAAAAGCATTCCCCTCCGATGGTGATACTTAAGTCTTTCACATCTCCAAAATTCTTCCTCTCTGATGGTGATTCATATTTCTTTGGTATATCAAGAAGTCTTCCTCTCCGGTGATGGTTCATAAGTCTCTCGTATATCAAGAAACCTTTTTCTCTGGTGGTAGTTCATAAGTCTTCTTTATACTAAAAAGTTTTTTCCTATGATTGATGGTGATCAAAGTCTGCCTCCACGTTCATGATCAAATTCAACCAATAAGTTTAGCCCATCAAGTCAAGAACAATATGTCAAGCCCTTGAGTTGATGGTCATGAGGAGAAGAATTAGAGAACTACAACTTTTGATTTAAGATAGTCTAAAAAGTGTAACCCGCATAAATTATTAAAATTAATTTTATACTATAATATTAAACTAAAAGAGTAATAATATAAATAAGAAATTAGACAAGATATGAGAGATCAAGAGGTGAGAGCTTTTCTTATTCTTTCAAGTGTTTCCCAAATATCTTCAAATGTATAGAATATGTGTTCTTATACCTCTATTTATAGTGTTCATAAAGGCATACAAAAGGTTGTCAATAAGATAACATTTACTATTGATATAATGAAGGAGGTTATGAAGGTGTAAGGTTATAAGAATAATGGTGATGAATAGTGGGGGTTATCTTCATAATGGAGGAAGTAATGGGTGTGGAGATTACTACTCATCAAAGAGAATGGAGGTTACTACTCATCAAGGAGAAGTTATACCTAGAGATTATGTACATCCATATTTAAGATGATAATAGTATGTTACAATACAATTATTGACAACACTCCCCTTGGATGTCCGTTGATAGATAATGTGCCTCATTAAAACCTTACTAGAAAAAATCCCATGGGAACAAATCCTAGTGAAGGAAAAAAAAGTACACATATCTTGTAATACGCGTTGTTTGCTGCCTCATTAAAAACTTTGCCAGGAAAATCAACTGGGAAAAAACCTAGGCCAAGGAGAAAAGAGTGCAACGCGTATTTAACTCTCCCTGATGCAAACATTATTTAATTTCTTGGAGACGACACATTCCAATCTTGAATACCAACTTCTCAAAAGTTGATGTTGGTAATGCTTTAGTGAACAAATCACATTCAAAAATATGTTGCATTCTTTAGCTCATCCTGATATATTAATTTCTTGTCTCATAAATATGTTGAATCTTTGAACTCAGTTAAAATATATTGTTGAAAATCACCCTGTTTGTGACCTTTTTATCGCAGACAAATTGCTCATTCGACTTATTTTTAGTAAGAACCAAGTGACATATACTTTTTTTTTTCATGATAATAAAATTGATTGTCTTGTAAAATAATATGATATGACAATATTCTCATGTGTAAAAAGAATACTTTCTTGAGATCAAACTTCATATAAATCAAATATTATTCTTGCATTTTCATAACCAACAATACCTTGACAATATTGATTAGAAATAATAAGTTCATATCAATATTTGATTTCACTCAAATATCTTCACATAAAAGTAAAATTATGTCTTTTCTGCATATTAACAAAAAATATTATCTCATACATAGAAATAGCAGTATACATAAGTGCACCAATTGCACTAAGACATGGTATGTAACACCCCAGAATTTGAATCAACACTTCAGCTCAGAAATCCAGTTGAATTTTGCAATTTCAGGTTTCACGGTAGTCGCCACGGGTCGTCGCACGCACCATGGGAATTGCCCTGTCCCCTAATTCCCAACGGGCTGATCCATGAGCCATGGGAGCCACCACGCATCATGGAAACCCATTATGGGAAATGTCCAGTGGCTCAGCTAGCCACCTCAGCCCGACGACAAGGTTATATGTCGTGGGAGCCACCACGGACTGTGGGCCTCTGTCGTGAGAACTATCCAGTGAACCAGCCCAGCAAGCTCCAACCCGATGGCCATCGTCACGGGCCGTCGGATAGCCCATCCGGTGGAATTTTTTTGTAGTTTCTTTATTTTAAATTAGGGATATTTTGGTCTTTTTTCACTCTTTTAAATTCTAAGTTATATCGTTTTAGGTCTAATTGGAAGGGTATTATTCACCCTTAGGCAAGTTCCTTCTCATTTTCACCTTCCAACATCAGAAAACAAGAAAGGATTCTTCTCTGTAGCTTCAAGACCTAGTTCTTCTCCAATTCTCCATCCCCAAGTTCTAAGCTAAGAAAGTCTTCAAGTTGAGGTATGTGGGTATTCAATGAAGGTTTCCTTTCACCCTTATCCCCAAAACCTCAAGTTTTACTTTGAGTTTATGAAATAATAAAATTAGGGTTCCTATCCAATTATGAATTTTTTTGCGAATTCAATTTATTTACATCAATATATGATTTCTAATCCTTAATACATGATTTAGTATGAGTTTCTATAAGTATTTCTTAAACCCATGAATTGATAATGAATTTAGCATGATTTTTCATTATTACATGTTTTCAAGCAAAATTGGCATGTTTAGATAACATGACCTCAAATATTTATGAAAATAGCATGCCTAGTCCCTCAAGTATGAAATTTGGTAAAAATATATTTTGGATTAGTGCTAAGCTATACTTTCAAGCATTATATTTTTACGAGTAGTGTGGTATCTAGATATGTCCACATGAGTTATGAACAGTTTGACATCTAGATATATCACAATATGTATGAGCTATATGTATATTTTGAGAGTAGTATTTAGTACTGAGCTGACAAGAGTTCTAGATAATCCAAGTCCAGAACTACGTTGCCACCGTAGGTTTGCCTCTTTTTGGTGCACTTCAGGATCCTTATGCATATGGTTCTAACTTTAGTCAGTTAGGACAATTTTTTTCAGTGTGGGTGTATGATACTGGACTCCATGGTGCTCACATAGTTTATATCGATTATGAGAAACTCCCATAAAAATGATTTTAAGTATTTGAATATATATGACTCTTAGTTTTCAAGTTCAGATTTACTACTTATGATTTATGCTTATGAATATGTTTTCAGCTTATGATATTACTATGATTCATCACATTTTAGTTTTACTACTATTGCATGATTTCAGTCTTAAATAGGAGAATCCTTACCACCCGATCCAATAGGTAAAATGCGGAAATTGAAAGCAAAACATAAGAATTAGCCCTCTTTGATCATGGAAAAACATTTACAAAGTTTAAATACAGTAAAACCTTTACAAAACTTGAATACGACCCTCCCTAGAAACTAATCTAAATAGGTACAAGAGCTCTAAGGAGAAATACACAGATAAAAAGAAGACACAACTTCCACCATTTAGACGGAGAGTAGAAGCTACTGGAGATCACCATCATCCAGTACCTAAGAAATATCACTAATCCTGCAACCAGACTATACCCAAAAAAAGGTATAGCAAGAGTAGTATCAGTACAAATAAAACGTACTTGTAGGCATCATCGGTCGACTCGAATCCACCGCATACCATCATATAAAAAGTAAAGAGAAAAGATGCAATAAATTAAAATAATCCAGTCTTTCATCATCCACCATTACCACCATAGTATCACCACTAAGAACCTATACATTCCGCTCCCAAGACTTTCTACCCTGCTCTGTTGCCAACTCCGCAGCTGGGAGACTTTGTACCATCCCATCCTGGTCCAACGTAACACCTAGGAATTACTCACAAACAGATTTAACACTAGGACCTCTCAGGCCACACTTATCTCTAAGACTTCCCAAGTTACTCTTAACACTAGACTTCCCAAGTCATGTCTTACACTAGACTTTCCAAGTCACCCATCCTACCAACCATTATAAACACCTCAGTGGTTCCAGTCTCAACAATTAGGTTTACTATCCACCCCCTGCTAGCCAGATGAGAGGCAACCTAAAAAACCTTGACTTACCACCCAAACTCAAGTTAGGATCCTAAGTCAAACATCTTGACCCTTATCCCTTAGCAAACAATGGACTAACAGAGAGTTCTGTGTATTCCACCCCCAAGGTTCCTTACCCTTGACATTCCTTCTGTTCAAGCACTCACAAAATACTAGCCTTGTTTCATTAACCCAGTCAAACCAGACTTCCTAGGAACCTTAGTTTCCCTCAAGCTCGCCTATCTTGGACCCGTCAAGCAAAATGCCTCACAACATTTAATCTTGTGCCCAACTAGCTCAGACATCACCACTAGACGGCCTGTCACTCTAGTCGAGTTGGGAATTTTAAAGGTACGACATTAACCGAATATTACCAGACAATATAAATAACCAAGTTCATGTAACTATCAATAATACCCCCAGTGAACAATCGAACTCAACAACCTTATAAGTCATATCCCTCTGTGCAAGTAACCAGACCACATATAATTATGTCACAACTTGAAAACCACCCGAACCTCCCAAGGATTACTAGAACATCATCTATGACATTTAATATACGACCCCGATTTACAGAAGAAATCACCTTATCACTTAAGTACACCAACCCGGCCCTCAAGGACCAATATATATGTCAAGTAATAATAAATTCCAACCCTCTCAGGAACCCAACATGTAAAGAACATCAATAACAGATAAACTCGGTTCACTCAAGGAACCAACATGTAAAAAATATCAATAACAGATAAACCCGATTCACTCAAGAAATCAACATGTAAAGAATATCAATAGCAGATAAGCCCGATTCACTCAAAGAACCAACTAGTAATGAATATCAATAACAGATAAGCTCGATTCACTCAAGGAACCAACACATATATAGAAATCAATCCCGTGCCAGGCGTGGTACCCGAGCCAACCATAATAGAACCTGTACCAGGCATGGTATTCGAGCCAACTATTATAGAACTTGTACCAGGCATAGTACCCAAGTCAACCGTTAGTATCCCGTACCAGGCATGGTACCTAAGTCAACCATTGGTATCCTGTACCAGGCATGGTACCTGAGCCAACCAATGTGTATTACGTACCAGGCATGGTACCCAAGCCAACCGAATGTCACACCAAATTCAACAGTAAATAATTAAGTGAACAGAAACACACTTGTAAAACCAACAAGCAACAAAACTAAGTTCATTTTACATAATTGACACCCGAATACTTAGACATTCATAACTTCATTCCCTAAGCATGCAAGCATATACCTCACTAAGCTAAAGTTACATATACACAAATGGCATTTGGAAAGACAATAACCATCACCTACCCAGCCACCGGGTTCATATCCCAACATTGGAACCCTGTCCAAAGACTAGTTCTCGGTTCACCTCCTAGACACATATTCAACAGATACATCAATTCAGGAACCCTCTTTTTAAGACAACACAGTACCGGGAACGTCCCCCCTCTAACATTGAGGCTTCAACCATTCTTGTTCACCCTATTTCCTTTAATCGAATTATTTTCGAAGCCCACTATATTTAGCCATTAATTTACCCATAATATTTTCAGTTCTCCAAACCTACCTAACAGTCTAGTTCCCTGGAATCTAGTATCACACACAAGTTAATAAATATAAACAAACCCAGAATGAAACACATCACCCCGACGCCATAATTTCCTATTCAACAACCAGTCACTAACACAATATTCCTCAAGACTCCATGCTCGAAAGCCTAAACATGAATCCTCCTGTCATTCTATAATAACAATATGAAATAAAATACAGGTCTAACTCTACTCAATGAAAAACCTAGCCTACCTGGACACCAAGAAACTGCACACACTATATTTTGGCTCCATGAAGGCATTTTCTGATGAATAACAAGCCTAAAAACCAGGGTTTCGCACCTCTTTAGCCGAAATCTCCTCTCCACATGGCTCCCAAACTTTGGAGCAGCCTAGGAGGGTTTTTGGAGTAACCCTCGCCTCTTTGAAACTGAAGAGGAGAGAATGAAATTATAAAACTCGTTTATGAGTTTTATGGTTCGTTCTACTATAGCGGCCCAATCCCGCTATAGCGGTACTGCCATAGCGGTAGCCTCCCGCTATAGCGGAGTTGACCATCTTGACTTTCGCTACAACGGGAATTTTTCTGCTGTAGTGGTTATCGCTATAGTGCAGTGTCAACCACTATAGCGATTGACACGGGACAGAACCTAGGGATATCCTCCAAAATTGCCTATTTTATAAAACACTTCGAAATCCTAACATTTCAAACCAACCCTTTCACGTTAACTTCGATATCGGGAGTTTTACTCACCCAAATTCACTTTCAAAAAGTCTTACGGACTCCCTAACGCCTTAGCTAACAGAAAAATTAGCTCAACCTTAGACATTTTACCTAATACTTTCCCGAATTTCCCTAGACCTTACCTCACTCAGAATTTATCCGAGACTAGCCTAGCCCAAAATTTCCAACTCCCCAACCCGGAAGTTTTCTATCATATTCTTCGCACGAATAGCTCACCCATAACGATGTGCCTTTTAATAATGACTGAATAGGTCATTACAACATATACCAATTTACCCATCATTTGTCACTGAACGATCTTTACGGTGGAAGGAAAAGAATAAGCTAGCCCTTTGAACCCTAACGCTCTACCATGGTAGCGTAATTATAACCTTATGTGAACCACTAAAACTTTCAAATCTCTCGGTGTACCCAAACTCAATTGCAATTAAATTATATCCTGCTCTGTCAAGGAATCCCTTCCTTTGAGCTGCACAAGACCAATAACAGTACTCCTCCCCGAGTGCCTAAGAAATACGGGGCCTCATCAAAATACTGGAGCAAAGAAATTCAAACATAATGGACCAAAATAATTTTCCATGCCACAAGGAACCGAGACCCGCTGTGGCAACCCCCTTCCCTCAACTGACCCTACCACTAAGGAACATCGATCACGCATAAGCCAACTTACTTCAAAATTCTCTATAATTCCACTACACTCTTCCCAAGAGCTACAATTAGTCAAAACATTCTCATAGAATAAGCCTATGAGCAGTGTCCCACACTATTCAGTCAATTACGGGTTATTTTGCCAAATACAGCATGATCAACTATTTCTTCCAATAGATAATCATAATTCTACCAATGCCCAAAAACTTGGTTCCACCATAACCTCACGGTTCCTCACTAACTACACATTATCATGACAATGCAAGTAGTTACTCAATCAAGGGTAAAAGTCACTGCGTTAAACAAGGTCTGATGTTCAAATACGTATAGGTTACCTCAAACAGGCAACATCACCCACATCAGGCCAATAACTCGTATGCCCCGGGCTACCATGTCTACTCTTTCCCTTTATCGCATTTGGATGTTAATTTTTATAATTCACACAACAGCTAGCAGCTCAACTAGCAATTTACAACAATGCGAGAATAAAAACAAAACAAGGAAAAGTAGGACAGCGATCCTGCACTGCCCACCCTGCTATAGCGGCTATCCCTAATAACAACAGCCCAGAAAATTTACCATTTTTTGCAAAATTCACCTATTCTCTCTATCCAGTTATCAACGTTAACCCCTGAAATAGCGTCATGGTCTTACACATAACCCCAAGACCATTCTCAGCAATGCATAATTGAGAATTTAGCACCACATTATCATAAAATAAGTTATGAAATACACCAGAAAGTTGTTCATAACATCACATTCCCGCTATCATACAAGATTAGCTCTTTTTCCCATGGTTCCCAACCAATCCCGACTGTCCTGAAATCGAAGTTTCCCTACAGTCACAATGATCATGTCCCCTTACTATTTTTACCGACGGTAAGCCCATGCCCAAAACTTAGAACATAATTTCAGTTAAATCACATAACAATTAACCCTTTAACAAATCATATATAACCAAGTTAAGACTCTTCACTAACCACAATTTTAAAAGTAACTCAAGGAATTACACACCACACATTCACAGTCATTCAAACAATACAACGCATACAATCACAAGTCTCAAACTTCAGCACTCATTCAAATCAGGTTTATTATCTTTTATTTGCCTCAGAGATGACTGTTAGCCAATTCATCCATACCTTTACATAGCCTCCCAGGCCAGATACCAATTGGAACCTTCCCCATTCCAATTTTCCTTGCTTGTGCCATTTCAATCGGAGTTAAACGATATCCCTTTTCCTTATTAAGATACCAATTAGAATTGAGAGATACCAATTGGACTCAACCCATATAAGTAAGTAACAAACCGCATAAAAGGAGTGAAATGAGGGAGGCGATTCCTAGAAATGCTTCATAGCTTCCCAAGGATAAGATGCGGACGTCAACACACCCATCCTTTGGACTCTATTAGACATTTGCTCTTGTACTGGGAGACCGGTAACCTAGGCTCTGATACCATTTGTCACGACCCAACTACCGATCGTCCAGGCAACTACTCTAAGCACCTAGATAAGAGAACCCTTACCACCTAATCCATCAGGTAAAATGCAGAAATTGAAATTAAAACATAAGAAATAGTCCTCTTTGATCATGGAAAAACATTTGCAAAGCTTAAATACAGTAATGCCTTTACAAAACTTGAATACGACCCTCCCTAGGAACTAGTCTAAACAAGTTCAAGAGCTCTAAGGAAAAATACACAGATAAAAAGAAGACACAACTTCTACCATGAAGACGGAGAGTAGAAGCTACTGGAGATCACCATCGTCCTGTACCTAAAAAACATCATTGATCCTGCAACTAGACTATACCCAAAAAAAGATATAGTAAGAGTAGTATCAGTACAAATAACACGTACTGATAGGTATTATCGGTCGACCCAAATCCACCGCATACCATCATATAAGAAGTCAAGAGAAAAGATGCAATAAACTACAATAATCCAGTATTTCATCATCCACCATTACCACCATAGTATCACCACTAAGAACCTGTACATTCCACTACCAAGCCTTTCTACCTTGCTCCGCTACCAATTCCGCAGTTGGGAGACTTTGTACCATCCCATGTGGGTCCAACGTAACACCTAGGACTTTCCCATAACCATATTTAACACTAGGACCTCTCAGGCCACATTTAACTCTAAGACTTCCCAAGTCACTCTTAACACTAGACTTCCTAAGTCATGCCTTATACTAGACTTCCCAAGTCACTCATCTTACTAACCACTATAAGCACCTTAGTGGTTCCAGTCTCAACAATCAGGTTTACTATCCACCCCCTGCTAGCAAGTTAAGAGGCAACCTACAAAACCTTGACTTACCAACCAGACTCAAGTTAGGATCCTAAGTCAAACACCTTGACCCTTAGCCCTTAGCCAATAATGGACTACCGGAGAGTTCTGCGTATTCCACCCCAAGGTTTTTTACCCTTGACATTCTGTTGGTTCAGGCACTCACAAAATACTAGCCTTGTTTCATTAACCCAGTCAAACCTGACTTTTTAGGAACCTTAGTTTCTCCCAAGCTCGCCTATCTTGGACCTGTTAAGCAAAATTCCCCACAACCTTTAGTCCTGTGCCCAACTAGCCCAAACATCACTGCTAGCTAGCCTGTCACACTAGTCGAGTTGGGAATTTTAAAGGTACGACATTAACCGAATATTTCCAAACAATATAAACAACCAAGTCCATGTGACTATCAATAATACCTCCAGTCAACAACCGAACTCAACAACCTTATAAGTCATATCCTACTATGCAAGTAACCAGACCACATATAATTATGTCATAACTTGCAAATCACCCGGACCTCCCAAGGATACCTAGGACATCATCTATGATATTTAACATATGATTCAAGTTTACAGAAGAAACCACCTTACCGATTAAGCACACCAACCCAGCCCTCAAGCACCAATATATACATCAAGTAATAATAAATCCCGGCCCTCTCAAGAACCCAATATGTAAAGAATATCAATAACAGATAAATTTGGTTCACTCAAGGAACCAACATGTAAAGAATATCAATAACAGATAAACCTGGTTCACTCAAGAAATCATCATGTAAAGAATATCAATAGTAGATAAGCTCAATTCACTCAAAGAACCAACTAGTAATGAACATCAATAACAGATAAGCCCAGTTCACTCAAGGAACCAACACACATATAAAAACCAGACATGGTACCTGAGCCAACCATAATAGAACTTATACTAGGCGTGGTACCCGAGCCAACTATTATAGAATCTGTACCAAGCATGGTACCCGAGCCAACCATTAGTATCTTGTACTAGGCGTGGTACCCAAGCCAACCGTTAGTATATCATATCACGCGTGGTACCCGAGCCAACCAATGTGTATTCCATACTAGGCGTGGTACCCGAACCAATTGAATGTCACACTAAATCCAACAATCAATAATTAAGTGAACAGAAACACACTTGTAAAACCAACAAGCAACAAAATCAAGTTCATTTCACATAATTGACACCCAAATACTTAGACATTCATAACTTCATTCCATACCTCACTAAGCTAAAGTTACATGTACACACATTGCATTTGGAAAGACAATAACCATCACCTATCCAGCCGCCGGGTTTATACCCCAAAATTGGAATCCCGTCCGAAGACTAGTTCTCAATTCACCCCCTAGACATATATTCAGCAGATACTTCAATTCAGGAGCCCTACTTTTAAGACAACACAGTACCTGGAACGTCCCCCCTAACATTGAGGCTTTAACCATTCTTGTTCACCCTATTTCCTTTAATCAAATTATTCCTGAAGCCCACTATATCTAGCCATTAATTTAACCCATAAGATTTTCGGTTCCCCGAATCTACCCAACAGTTTAGTTCCCTGGAATCTAGCATCACTCACAAGTTAACAAATATAAACAAACCCAGAATGAAACACATCACTCTGACACCATCATTCCCTATTCAACAACCAGTCAATAGCACAATATTCTTTCAGATTCTGTGCCCGAAGGCCTAATCATGAATCCTCTTGTCATTCTATAACAACAATATGAAATAAAATATAGGTCTAAGTCTACTCAATGAAAAATCTAGCCCACCTGGACGCCAAGCAACTGCACATGCCACATTCGAGATCCATGAAGGCATTTCCTAATAGAGAACAAGCCCAAAATCTAGGGTTTCGCACCTCTTTAGCCGGAATCTTCTCTCCCCATAGCTTCCAAGCTTTAGAGCAGCCTATGAGGGTTTTTGGAGTAACCCTCGCCTCTTTAAAACTGAAGAGGAGAGAATGAAATTATAAAACTCATTTTTGAGTTTTCTGGTCCTCTCGTTCCGCTATAGCGATCCAATCCCGCTATAGAGGTACCGCCATAGCGGTAGCCGCCCGCTATAGCAGAGTTGACTGACTTGACTTCCACCACAATGGGAATGTATCTGTTGTATCAGTCATCGTGTAGAAGTGTCAACCTCTATTGCCTATTTTACAACACACTTTGGAATCCTGACGTTTCAAACCAACCCTTTCACGTTAACTTCGATATCGGGAGTTCTACTCACCCGAATTCACTTCCAAAAAGTCCTGCGGACTCCCTAACACCTTAGCTAATGAAAAAATTAGCTCAACTTTAGATATTTTATGCAATACTTTTCCGGATTTCCCTAGACGTTACCTCACTTAGAATTCATCCGAGACTAGCCAGCCCAAAATTTTCAACTCCCTAACTCGAAAGTTTTCTATCATGTTCTTCGCACGAATAGCTCACCCATAACGAGGTACCTTTTAATAACGATTCAGCATGTCATTACCGATGCTCTTTTAAAGCACTTATTTCATTATCATGACCATCTTGATCATTTACTCCTTTCTTTTTTTAAGGAGTTTTATGTTTGAAATAATTGTTCTACCACGCTTCAGATGTGCCATAAACATTGTTCTTCAAGGACTTCTTATTGGAGCATTTTCAGGTGAATTATAACATAGGGTCAATAAATATATTAGGCAATTATTTTATAATATTTTGCAAATGAATTATATTTTGAACTTCAAGTTCATATCTATTTTTTTTACGAGGATCTAGATAATTCAGTCTACGCATTTTCAGCTATTAATTATCTCTCCTTCTAATGTTAAAAAATCTAGCATTTATCCTCAATTTTACTTGGGAACCTATCTTTGTGTGTGGTGGAGCAATTAAATCACATATCGCACATTCAAATTTCTAGATGAGAATTATTTGGTTCCTGACCCTGACCCAACAATGTAGTGAAATATTTTTGGCTTGATGCATACAAGTGTTGCTATACACATCTCATACTAAATTTTCTTTTGGGAGATTTACTCTCATAACCAATAATTTAGATATAATTGGCAGAGGCGGAGCCAAAATTTCTACTAAGGGAGCTCAAAATTTGAATAAATAAGCCTACA
The DNA here is from genome assembly GCA_003996215.1 of Jaltomata sinuosa. NCBI lineage: Eukaryota > Viridiplantae > Streptophyta > Magnoliopsida > Solanales > Solanaceae > Jaltomata > Jaltomata sinuosa. Next base: position 153,447 of record QJPP01003556.1, read on the forward strand.
AACTAGCCGAAGGGGGTTCAATATTTACTATATATATATAAAATAATTTTAATCATGTATAAATAGTATAATTTTTTACCGAAGGGGGTTCGAATGAACCCTCTTGCCAAAGACTGGCTCTTCCCCTGATAATTGGATGCATATAATTTCTGCTAAACCAACCAGCATTATCAACATACTTATAGTTTGGAACCATGCTCTTAATTTAACAATTTGAGCAAATAACCTTGCAAAAATTAAATCACAAATTGATAGCAAAACACATGTGCCATACCATATATGTATCTATTAAATCATATAATAGTAAATGATCTACATGGTGGGTGAACGGGCTGATATTCACCTTTTTATACATTCTAAATTTCAGGGAACACAATTTCAATCTTAGTTGATATATGATCAATTTATTACGAGAACAAGCGGCACAAGAGAATTCATGAGAACTTTTTATTTCTTCAATATATAACCACATGAATTCTCAATTTTTTTTTTGCATCATATATGAATTGAGATGGTCAGCCGGTCATATCAACTAATATTTCTTTGAGTAAATATCTAATTTAGTTTCGCATGTTATTGCATCACCATGCCCATATTTATGTAGTGCAAACAACATGAAAAAATGGGTAAATTTTTACATAAATATTTATAACCCGCTTTGATTAATAAAAAATGAAGATATTAAATCTTCTCATATTTTATAGTCTCAATATAAAGAAAAGAAAATCTTGTCAATTTTTTGAAACTTAAAAAGTTTCTTTTGAGACTTACTACAATCTCAATATCATGAACAATTTCATTGCTTCAGGTAGTATCACATTAGCTCTTTCGGAGCTCTTAATTAATTGTGTACTACCACATATTTTATAACACCATCCGGATGGTAAACATCTCCTTCAAGGAGAAAATTATATTATTATTATTATTGTCATGGTCAAAATCTTTACAGGCTAGATCTATTTCTTGCTTTACTTTTGCCTTTAATACTTTTTTATAAGACCTGAAAAATATTTTTGATGTACTATAGATACACGATCAATGATAAATTTGTGTAGCCACACAATAATATTTATTTTTTTCATAGCCACAACCTTTATATGAAAGAATTATTTCTTTCTTTTGTCCTGCGGTAGTGTAATGACCCTTCCGGTCATTTACACGTTTTCGCCTTTCTTGTACCATAAGATCTTACTTGTAGTGACCCAACTCATTTATGGCTTGTCGGGACCGGTAGTTCGGTGCCCGGGCAGTTTGTTTGGTCTTTATGGCCGTTCCTCATTTTAGAGCTTCAACTTTGGAAATCGTTGACTTCCGTCAACATTCTTGGTAATATCAAAGAATTAAACCAAGGTTCTAGGTCAAAGGAATTCCTTACTCGAAAGTTCGAGTTAAAGAAATGCCTTGTGTAACACCTCGCCCGTTTAGAAGGTTTAAAGTAACCCGTGCCTTTGGGGTAAGACTAATAGTGTCTAATATACTAAGAAGGATGTGTTATGAGATATTGTAATGGCAAAATGGTCGTATGATAAGTTTTGAAGTCAAGCAAGTTGCGAAACAAAAGTCGGAAAAAGTTATTGTAAATTCCTTTAAGGAATTCTCTTCAAATTTGGGTTAAATGTCTTGGGGTGTTTCTCCCTATCTATAAAGATTTAATGGTCTCCCAATATACCAAATCGAAGGTCTACGAGTCTAGTTTCCAACGCACTAAACCATTCGTCCATACGACTTCAGAATAGAGAGATATTCACATTTTTGAAAGACTGCACAAGCAGACACGTCAAGGTGGGGCCCACGTCCTAAGTCGGTTCAGCTTATAAAAGCTGATTTCTCCTTCGTTTTAACCCATATTTTTCACCCAAAAACTTCAGAAAATCAGAAGGAAAGTCCATAAATAATCCATGGACTTTGATCCTTTCAATTCGGAAGTTTAACGGAAGTTGCTCTACGTCGCGAGCTCGTCATTTTGGTATAGTTTTCCCAGTCGATTTCATGGCGTATCTTCATGGGTGTTGATGCAGCAATTCAGCAGGTGTTTTCTGAGTATTTGGCAATAGCTACGGAGTTATATTGGCAAGGTATGGATCCCGTACACTTATCTATTTGTTGAATCAAGATTCTAAGCTTCTAGTCACGAAAAGTTGTATTTTTTGATAACTTGTAGTAGTTTCTTGTTCGATTTGGATATGTTTGTTGTTCCTGCAAGGAGGCAGGTTGTTAATCTTGGGATATTGAATATTTTTTGTCAAGGAATCTCTCCCCTACGATCCTCCTTCGTTATTTTATGTTCTAGTATTGTTTTATGGATTTCTGAGCCAAGAAGTGGTATTTTGGATTTGTGGCTTTGGACAGCCCCTTTATCTTGTTATGTTTGGTTATTGTTGTGGTGTTATGGTTGTGGTAAGGTGTTGGAGGGATTGGGAAATTGTACGATTCTTTTTGGGATCGCATACGATAGTGATTGGATTGGACAACGTGAAGTACGCCTTGAAATAGTGCCTCGGGAGCTCGTCGCTCCTTTGAGATGTGGTTAACATATTATTGTTGGATTTAGCTGCCATTTCTTATTGTTATTGGCCTCATTTTATGTTTTGGAGTTAGCTGATCGCGAGTGTTACATTAACACCTTATCAAATGGCTATGGCTCGTTCTTGCAGCCTCGTCGATTCTAGCAATTGTTCCATTACCTTGGTTGGTCAGCCTTCATAGAGACGTATTTGGGGATTCAGTTGAAAGTATTTGTTTTGTGTGATTCAGAGCTTCCCGGAGCAGTTTGAGTCTGGACGACGTCGTTCCCGCAGCTAGTCATCGGATGACAGGTAGGTTATGGTTTTTCCCTATCTAGACTCTGCGTATATAGGCTATAACTGCATTAATTAGTATCCTTGGATGAGTTGTTATAGGTTGGTACCCCAGACCTTATCCGCCTTTCGTCCATCTATTTCATACGTTGTTTGTAGTATTCGTGTAGTATTGTATATTACCTTTGTGGTCTTGTGTGGCCTTGTATTGACTCTAGAACATAGATGGTGGGTTATTTGGGGAATGTCCGCGAGACCCGAACATAGAGATGCTCCTTTTAGGCTGGTTATGTCTGCTGAGTAGCTGTTGGGCCTGTGCAGGGCTGATAAGAGTTGTTGTGAGCCGTTGGGCTACTTTTATATTTGTATGCGAGCATATCATCCATGAAAAAGGCTTTCCCCTGCATGTTTTACTACAGCTTTGGCTGCGAGCCACTACCGACAGTTTTCCTAAATTTGCATATCCCTGGAGGCCCATTTTTGGTACTGTTGATGATAGAAAAGGGGATTTTTGGATGTTTTCGCACTGATTTTATTACTGGTACTAGTCTCTGCGGGGCAGAGCACCAGACTTGATTTTATTACTGATACTAATCTCTGCGGGGCAGAGCACCAGACTTGATTTTATTACTGATACTAGTCTCTGCGGGGCGAAGCACTAGACTTGATTTACTATAGTTTTAGACCCGGTTATGCCCGGGCACCCTTGGAGGGGTTTTGAGGCATTTTCTACTACTTTAGTCTCGGACAGGGTCTGGGCATGCATATTCGAGACTGGGTCTCTATCTTGATCCCGGACTTGCTTCCGGATGACATGTCTTGATACTGAATTTTAGTATGGGGTCGGAGACCTCCATGGACCTTGCCACTCCGGGCCTGGGGCTTCGGGCTGCGTGCACTAGAGGGAAGGGTATATAGTGGAGTAGAGGTATACAGGCTGATACCTTCCATGGAACCTGCCTGCTGGGCCTGATTGGCACCGGAGGAGGTACATACAGAGGTTCTATTTCACATCATATCATATCATGCATTGGATTCCACCCTTGTTTGTTGTGTGTTCAGTGTACGCTCCGGTAGTATGTGATGCCGGAGGGTTTGTTTTCACTTGATTGTGTTCCTCAATTGTATGGCGGGCCGTTGGGACTGTAGGTAGACTATATTTACTCCTGTTTTTACTTAGAGCTTGTCTTGACACTCGGTTCTTGAAAGATTAGTGATGGCTAGCCTGTTGAGACTTTGGCTGTGGGGTTTTTGATTATTGAGAGGGCTTTAGAGTCCTATCTTAATGAGGCACTTTTGTGTGGCCTTCTGAGCAGAGTATGAGACTCTGGTTCTATTCTTGTGGGAAGCTGAGTGGTATCTCTCAGTTATTGTGGCCTACTTATTTCATCTTAGGGTTGTACTTCTGAGGTGATTCCCTGGTTATGCTATCATATGATTGGATTGGTGTTATGATTTCCTTATACTGGTTGATTCTATTTTGAGTATGTTAGACTGCTCTCCGTCTTTTCCTTCCACTTGAGGTTACCGATATACCGCTATTTTCTCAATCCTCTCTCTACTTACTTATATTGTTGTGCAAGGACTCCAGGTGCGTTCTCCTTTCCTTCACCTGTGATTCTGTGTAATTGTATCTCTGTGCTAGCATGTGTTACTTGAAGCTCTTGGTTATGGATGATCTGTGCTAGCCCCTTGTGCCTTGATCATTGCCTCAGTGACTGCTTTCTTGCTATCTGTTACTTACTGCTTTTATATCTTATATGTGCTCAGTCGGCCTATGATACCTACTGAGTACCCGTGGTTTTGGTGCTCATACTACACTTCTGCACTTTTTTGTGCAGATATTAGCTGAGCTTTCCCCGTTGATCACGTTGGAGACTCGTGCAGCTTTTGGATCTTTGAGACTAGGGTGAGCGCCTGACGGTCGGGGCTTGTCTACATCTCATTTGTTGTACTGTTGCTCCTTGTACTTTTGGAGGCAATTTATGTTGTATTTTGTTACTACTAGCACTTGTATCCTATTAGAAGCTTTTGTACTATTGATACCAAGTCTTGGGGTTGGTGTAGTTTCCTTTATGTATTTATATTCGAGTTTTGCTTTCGCTTATTTCTGCTTGCTGGTGCGTTTTGGTTAGGTAGTAGCCCATTACTAACCGTTCTGGGCTACGGGAATTGGTTTGCCTACTGGGGATTGTAGGTGCCATCATGACTTGAGAAATCGGGCCGTGACAGGTAGTTCATAATAAACCATACCACAATATTTGTGCAAGACTTATTTTTTACTTTTACCTTTTGATAATCCATGATAAGACATAATATAATATTTGTGATGTACTAAAAATACTTTACCAATGATAGTTAATATCAAAATATTTTTTTCTCTCAAATCTCCCATTGAGGTGAGTTATGGTATTTATCCAACTATACATGAGCATGTCTTTTAATATAATATTTATCACATCTTGACACATTCACTTTCAAAAATTTGTGAACATTCACGATGCTTATCACAAGTCACATTCTCTTCAAGAAATGGATTATACTCTTTTATATATATATATATATATATATATATATATATATATATATATATATATATATATATGCTTCATAAATCGGCATTAGAAGCTCATTGTCATGCCTTGATATTTGTCATATTTATATGATTCACCTCAACATCACTTTGAAAGGTAAAGTACACCACCATTTTATATTCTTTTATTTTGTGGAGAATTTATAAAATTTATCAATTTAGATCCACAAAAATAACATGTCAAATTACTTTTCATTACCAAATCTCAATAACTATCATCACCTATTGAAGGACCATTTTGAGAACCCATAATGTTCTTCACTCTTACCATAATGATGACTATTATTATTTGTCCTTTGTTATATTCGTGTTGATTTGTACAACCACAATAAATATTGTCATCTTTCAGATTTATACTGTACTGCTATCACATGCACATAAGGGAATAGAGCAAATCAATTTGAAGAGTTCATGACAATTCGTCAAAAGTACATTATTTTTGCACGTCTTAGTAATCATTCTATCATCACTATGGTGCATCAGAAGTTTAACCCAATGTCTTACCCATATGTGTTAGGACATAATATGATGAGACTTTAACGCAACATCTAATCATCATAGTGCATCATGATTCAAACCCGATGTCTTACCTTTTTGGTGCGATAAGACTTGAATCCATCGTCTTACCCTCAACCATTGACATAATACACTTATACCTTGTTGCCTCACCTTATTCAATTCTCATTGGGCTGCTAAAGTTTTGACATTCGGATATAGCCTTAATTTGTGAGCCTCGTGCTGATAACATATTGTAAAATCAAACTAAAAAAGTAACAATATAAACAAGAAAGTAGACAAAATATGAGAGATCAAGAGATGAGAGCTTTTCTTATTCTTTCAAGTGTTTCCCAAGTATCTTCAAGTGTATACAATATGTATTCTTATGCCTCTATTTATAGTGTTCATAGAAGCATACAAAAGGTTGTCAATAAGATGACATTTACTATTGAGATAATGGAGGAGGTTATTGAGGTGTAAGGTTATAAGAATAATGGTGATGAATAGTGAGGGGCTATCTTCATAATAGAGGAAGTAATGGGTGTGGATGTTACTATTCATCAAAGAGAATGGAGGTTACTACTCATCAAGGAGAAGTTATACCTAGAGATTATGGACATCCACAATTAAGATGATAATAGTATGTTATAATACAATTATTTACATTTGTTGCTATTTTTCTTGTCTTGATTAATTTCCAAACGTGAAATTTGATGTTACAGTTGTGCGCAATGATTTTTATTTGAATTTATGTAAAATTTGAATTATATTAAATTTAAAATATATTAGTCCAAATAAATATTATGGATTAATATAATTGAATTAATTAATTGAGTTCACCAAATATGGATTTAGTTAAAGTCCAATTTTTATTGGGCTAATCCATTGATTTGGGCTACAAATGATGAGTCAGACCCACTTTGTAAAGCTCAAGATGTCATCTTATTCTAGAGGCCCAATTTGGCGCCACGTGTCAAATGATGTGGCGTGACAAGTCAAGCCAAGAAGCCAATAGGATCATGCCACGTATCAAAATGATGAGGCATGCCTAGTGAAATCAAAAAAATCAACGTGTACGAAGTGACATGTTCTGACCAATCAAATATCATCATGTCACCCAAATCTGATTAGCCAGAGGAAGCCTGTCTTCACCACAACTCCTCCATCCTACAACTATAAATAGGAGTCTTCCATAATTCAGAAAGGACAACTGAATTCTAACAAGAAGCCAGAGAGAGCTCGTGGATCAAACGCAACAGATTTCTCTACAAGCTACAAGTTCAAGCATTCAAGCACTCAAGCTCATATATTCAAGATCAAGCTCTAAAGCCCTTAAATTCAAGTACAAGTCAAGATCAAAGTCATCAAGTTCACAAGTCAAGATCAATTCCACCAAATTCAAGATCAAGCTCAACGACCCTTGAATTTACATACTTGAAAAGACGAATCAGAGGATTCATAGAGATTGTAACACTCATATATTCAAATCAAATACTACGATTGTTGTGATATTTCCGATCCTGATTATTATTTTCTGCGATTCAAACTTTATTGTCTACAACAGTGACTAATGAAAATAAAAATAAAATGGTGCCTAAATCTCAAATATTTGAGTTGGTTGGATGAATCATATGTATTCAAGCATTTAAGCACACCACTCTTATTTCTATTCGGGCTTGAATTCTTTGATAAAAATCGAGAAATTAAAATTAAAAACACTACAGTATATACTATTTGGACTTGCTTAGTACATTTCAATTATTCCATGGATATCTGCATGTCCCGGCAAGTACAAATAGCATATAATTAAGTCGACAAATGTTTAGTTGGATAAGAGGAATAATTTTTTGCCTCTATTAAAAATTAACCCTTGATCCTCATGATCTTCATTGCGACTTAATCGACTATTAAAATTTAGGCCATATTCTTGAGCGAAAATCGAACATCTCCATTCTCTTTTTTCTTTTCATGGCACTTTTTTGCTTAGGAAGGTTTATTAGCTCACATGATTTAATCAATTTATTGATCACTAGTAATGCTCTTTTATTAAAAACAGTAACCACCTATTTTTCTTAGTGAAACTAATGTGGGTTTAGATGTTAAAATCAATATAATAAATTATAAATTGATGTGCTATGAATGCAGTATTTTGTGCTCATAAGTGAAAACTCCATTCCCCTCGAAGAAATTAGATCAACTAAACTACTAAAATAGATGGTTGTAAAACTCCCCCTATCCTTAAATCAAATAATTCCCCCGTTCCCTTTTAAGTGATTTTGTATTTTTTAAAAATAGGTGATTTTTTAAAACAAGCAAGAAGATGTTAATTTATTTTCACAAAAATATCCTTGGCTATAAATTATTGAACAAGCTCTTTATAATTTCTCATGAATAAATTTGAGAAAAGATAAATGTGATTATAGTCGATAACATTCTTAATTCAAGTTACACAATACCTTTCTTAATAAGTGGACAAAAAATTAAAAAATTAAATAGAAAGTAAATGAGGAAGTACTTAATACTTAATTATGTTTTAGACATGTGAAGCAAGAAAAAAATACCCTAGTTTTAGACATAATGGAAACATTTTTCTCAAAGAAATCAAAAAAGGTAAATTAAAAATAATACAAGAAGAAGGAAAAGAAAACAAAAGTGAAATATGTGATTTTGCAAGTGTAACTCCCCTCTACATTCTTAAGAGGTAGTTTTGTAGAATGCATTATCTAATAATGAAGGTATAGTTTTGTGTATTAATAGTATCTTGTTTGATATATTTTTTTAACTTATGTATAACTAATGTTTGCATTTTATTTGGTATCAAAATGTGCATAATCAATACATAGAAATTCATGATATAATAATATAATGGATTCTAATACATGCATTAGCATTGATAAAGATATAATTACCCTTCAAAACCTTTTTCATATCCTTTTCACCATATTTATGGAAGGTATTTTTATAAATAAATATTTTTTTTAGTAATTATTCAATGCATGTTATTTTTAATACACCAAACCAAACACCATATAATTTTTTTTTCCAGTATTCTTAATGCAAGTATAACTAATACCACTATTAGTAATACAAACATTACTAATATACTGTGTAGGCGTTTGACCATAAATATTATTCACAATATTTCGAAATATGTTTTCACTTTATTCCAGAATACTTGTTTGGCTATAAAAATAAAAAACATATTCCGAAATAAGTTTTCACAATTTTTAGTTTTTTGAAAAACACCTCTTGAGGTGTATTCACTATTTTTTGAATTCAATTTCTCCTCTCACTTTATTTTTAAATACTACATCAACTCAATAGTCTAAAATATTTTTGAAAATACTATGGCCAAACACAATTCCAACTCTATTTTCAACTTTAAGTGGCCGTTTGGCCATGAAAACCAAATACCAAGTTGGAGTTGGAGTTGGAGTTGTGTTTGGCCATGAATATAAATTGGAGTTGTTTTTGACTTTTTGTGAGAGAAGTGAAAAGTGAGTGTTTTTTCTTGTTATTTTCATGGCCAAACAACATTTTTGGAATTCAACTACGAAAAAAAATAAAAAAATTTCATGGCCAAACGCGCTCTAAAATAAATACCAAATAAAGTGAATACATGTTTTGTTTTTATGATCAAACGGTTCCTGTATTATGCCCATTTCTTATACAAACTACTAAACATTACACTAGTACAGTCCCCTTCTTTCCCTATATGCAAGCCCACAACTCACTTCTTTTGCCATCAAAAGTCTCTTTTTTGCCTTCTTCATACTCCCATTTCTCTTTCTTCTACTTACCTTCGAACCCTTTTCTTAAATTTTCGTCCAATTCCCACAATGCTTCTCTAATTAGCAAAATAAAGACGATTGGCTTTTGGAACTCCATTCTTTACCTGATCCTCTTGAAAGGGCCAGAATCCACCCCTTTTGGGGTTCTTCTGAATCTGTGGTAATAATCGTTAATCTTGAAGCTACTGTATGATACTTGAAGTGTTTTCATCATTCTTTTCCTCTTCCTTTATTGTTAATTTAATCAATGTGTAATAACCTTTAAGCTAAAAGTACACTATAACTCTTGAAGTGCTTTTATGGTTTTAGCTTGTGAGTACTTAGCATTTTTAGTTTTTTTTTTATTTTTTAAATTTGATCAATGTGGTTTTTTTTGTTTGTTCATTTAGAATTCGTTGTAAATGGGGGGGGGGGGGGGGGAATGAGGAGTGAGATTGTGTTGACGTTTTGTTGTGGGTAGGTGATAACGATTTGTTTTTTCTTTCTGGCTTGGGGGAAGGGTGGCTGAAGAGGGATACCGTTGCGGTTGTATATTGTAAGGCAGGAATATGCAAGTGTTCTCATACTTGTTTTTTTCAAAAATATTTTTAAGGATTGAATTATTTCCTGCTTATAGCAATTTCTTTGCTTTATATTCTAACCTTTTGAATATGTTATTTGCTTTAAATGATGCAGGAATGTCTGGTTTCGCTGGAGTTATGGATTATTAGAAACAAAATATGGTGAAGTAGCACCACAATAATAATGATCTGGAATTGCAGTATGAAAAACTGAAGCTAAAAAAAAATTAAGACTAATGACATTAACTCAACCGATCTCTAACTATGCTGAACGTATTGGTGAATGAAACTTGATAGTGGTAGGAGGGTTGGAAGTAAAAGAGGAGCACCATGGATTGTTTTCCTTGATCAGTAAGGAAGTAAAAGAGGAGGAGAGATAAAAGTAGAGGATTTGAATGTCCCATGTAAGGAAGTAACTTGATGTATCTTCTATTCCTTTTCCGTGTCTCTCTCTTTTAGTGTAACCAAACGTAGTGTGAGATTGTAGGTGATAGTTAAGCTTCATTATGATGTCCATTTCTCCTTGAGGTCCTACTATAAGTGAACTAATCTGGTTCTGCTGATGATCTGGGAAATATCTGTGAGAAGTGAAAGTCCAAAAGGCCACCATATTGTTATGAGAAACATCCTTACGGCTCCAGTAAGTGTTAAGATCCGATGACAGTGAGAGAGTGATATGAACTGTTGCATCTGCAGGAAAAGATCGAGTGAAGTGCCACTCATTCCATGTTGCATGCTGAGTCTACTGCAGAAATCTGGTGTATAATTTTCTGAATTGGAGAGTCTGCATTATCATGCTGCTGCATGCCAGTACCCCATTAAGTTTATGCTGTCGCACGACGCACATTAGGGGGTAGTTTCTTGGAGGGAGGATTAAAGAAATTGGAAAGCTTCCTAAATGCATTTGTGGTGCTTGATATTTAAGTGTGATTAGACATCACATTTGGAAAATGTATATTCACATCTTGCCACATTCAATATACCGTTCTCATCCAATTTATATCTGCTAAATATGTATGATCTGTTAACTGCGCCCCCCCCCCCCCCCCCCCCCCCCCCCCCCACCCCAGTTTGTTCTTCTAGTAGTAAGTCAAGGCCGTGAAGCAAATACTTGTAGATGTTTCTTCCTGTAGTGGCTATGTTTTCGTGGCGGAAAATGAACAAGAAGCTAGATTGATAGATAAATAGAGGAGTCCAGAAACAATCAATATCGATTTGCATAGGAGAAGTTCACTTTACCTGGGTCCTGCTTTCCTATTCCTCGATATGCAGACCATTGGAGCAGGGGGTGAAATATCTGCTTTCGACTTATAGACATCATCTCTTTTTATCCCTATTCTCTGAACTCGTCAAAAGAATTATAATAGAAAAAGTGTTTTCCTGGGAGAGTAGTGGTAGAGAAATCCTTATTGAGGAAGAGCTTCGTCATCCGACTTGTAGGAGGCTCCGTCTTCCAACTCCTTATATATAATCTGGGGATGCTCGTCCTCAGGATTCGAAAAAAGAATGAGACAAAAATTGACCCTGAATGGGATGACTTTGTTTTTAGTGACATATCTTTTCAGATTGAACAGGATGTGAAGAGTTGTCATGATCATTTACTTAACACTCAGTAGGCTAGGCCTGATAACAAAGTCTGTTCAATTCCGGATTATGGCTGCTATCTAAATGATGCCTTCCATGCATCAAGGAGGTGAAAATCCAAATCACTTGACTCCAATTCCTAAATGAAAGTCCTGCCTATCATACGCTCCCCCCCTTGTTTTCAGTTTTGCCCCTTTTGGAATCTCTGTGAGTTGTTTGTTGATATCGTGTCTCTATTTTTCTTATTTTCTATTTCAGCATGTTCATTATGAGCTAAGTCTCCTTTGTATCTAATATTATCAAGGCTCTAAATGGCTGTCTCTGTTTCTTGGATCACTTCTACAGAATTTCAAGTGCACTCTTTGGGCGCCTTTGTCAAAGAACCACCTATGTGGTGATCTGGTGTCTGGTGTCTGGTTTTCTTTCAGAAATTTGGAAGCAATGCAAAGCAGTAAATTTCTGAAGCGTTTTTAATTGTAATTTTGACCTTCATCTGCACGTCAGTTTGCTACGTAGAACGCGTGGGCTTTTCTATTGCGTATACTGTTGCTGCTGATGCTGTGGGAGTAAATCAGACTAGCAAAGGTGTAATCCTTTCAACCTTTTATTATGGCTATGCCTGTTCACAAGTGCCTGGTGGCTGGGTTGCTCAAAGGATAGGGGGACCCGTGTCCTCCGCCTTTCATTTGTTTTGTGGTCTCTAACCTGTGCTCTTCTACCCCTTGACCCAAGTCAACCAATGATCCTAGTAATAGCCCGCTTGCTTGTTGGGGTGGCTCAAGGTTTCATTTTTCCATCTATTCACACTGTCCTTGCACAGTGGGTTCCACCACATGAAAGATCAAGATCTGTTTCTTTTACAACTTCTGGAATGTACTTTGGTGCAGCCATAGGTATGCTTATGCTTCCTAAACTGGTGAAATTTAGGGGTCCTCAATCTGTATTTCTTGCTGAAGCGTTTTTAGGTGTAATATGGTCTCTAGTCTGGTTCAGTTATACAACTGATCCACCACGTTCTGACCATCGAAAAGCAACTGCTGCCGGCTTTGGGGAATCCTTACTTCCCATCAAAGGGAGTCCAAAAATGAAGACAGAGAATGGAGTACATTCCATTAAAATCCCTTGGAAGCGCATCCTCGTTAGCTTACCGGTTTGGGCCATTGTTGTGAACAATTTCACTTTTCATTATGCTCTTTATGTGCTCATGAACTGGCTTCCGACATACTTTGAATTGGGTCTCCAGCTCAGCCTTCAAGCAATGGGTTCTTCCAAAATGCTGCCGTACTTTAACATGTTTATATTTTCAAATATTGGTGGGGTGATTGCTGATCACCTTGTCACCAAGAGAATCCTGTCTATTACTAAAACCAGGAAAGTTTTAAACACAGTGGGTTTCATGGTTGCATCTATTGCATTGATGGCTCTTCCTTTGTTCAGAGCATCTGGTGGTGCTTTATTTTGTTCCTCTGTGACTCTTGGTTTCTTGGCGTTAGGAAGAGCTGGGTTTGCAGCTAACCACATGGACATTGCTCCAAGATATGCAGGAATTGTTATGGGAGTTTCAAATACAGCTGGTACATTAGCTGGAATAGTTGGGGTTGACCTCACTGGTCGCCTACTTGAAGCTGCTAAAGCCACTGAGTTGGATCTTTCTAGTCCAGATAGCTGGAAAGCCGTATTTCTCATCCCAGGGGTGCTTTGTGTTTTTAGTTCTTTTGTTTTCCTTGTGTTGTCCACTGGGGAGAGAATTTTTGACTGAAGTACTTGTATATATGCAGTGGTTAATCTGTATCTATATTTTTGAGAAGCATTTCTAGGAAGAATATAGCATAGTTTAGGCTCTACAGTTTAAATTGAAAAGTTCTTGGACGTAGCTACTGGTTGTTGAGACAATTCATACATTCTTCAATCTGAATTCCTTCAAGCATTCTTATTACCAAAGCGAGATATTTATTCAAATTTCCAAGGTTGTATCAGCAATTGCGACTTCATTGACAGATTCTTCTACTGAGAGATATTTCGACTTGCTCCAGCTGCTGCCGTTAAATATACTGGTTGATTTATGGAGCTTCAACAAGCTTAAGTTTTGGATATCTGTACTGCACAACTGTCAACGGAGGTGTTCCATGGGGGTAGGCTGGTAGCAGACGTTTCCTCAGAAAAAAGGTGTTTAATCTGAACAGAAGCATATGGGAAATAAGTGGTAGAAAATACTTTTTGTATCATGATTCCAAAAATCTGATAGTCAGCTATGAATCATTTTTTGGTTAACTCTATTATCTTAGTCATGTATCAGTAGTTGATGAGCTGAACTTCTTCTGAGATCAAAAGCTCAGATTTCCTTACTCACTATAACTGAAGTTCTGTTTCTCGGCCTATAGTTTATTTCATTGAAATAAGAAAGAATTGTTTGCAGAAATATGTTTCGTTCTTAGCTGTGGAGCTATGCTTTGCTAGTTGAGTTTCAAGTTTTATAGATTATGCAGAGCACTGTCAAGATGCGAACGTACATCTGAGGCACCGAGTGCACATGCTTAGTCTATGTTTAATCATTCTATCTGGTATTTCTTTTTTTTTTCCTTTTAATTATTGAAGATCTATCTGTTATTCTTCATTATCAAAAAGATCTCTCTGGTATTCCAATATTTACTGCTTTGGGTTCTGGAAACAATTGTAACAACTATCATGATTAATGTCTGATATAGTTAGATCTGCATATAATTGTGTCTCATCCATCTAAGGTTGAATTTCCTTTCGGGAAAGTCTTTTCTAATTCTGAAGCTACTGCAGTCTTTTTTCGTTGTCCTAAAAGATTTTGTGATGATCTCATCTGTGTTATCTTTTGAAATCAAGATTTTCAAACCCCCACTTCTACTAGGAAGAAAGCTCATAATGTTGTGCTGACTGGTCAGTGCTGTTCAATATTCATTTTGTTCGTCTTGTTAATCGTTTTTCTTTTGAAGTATACATGCGCTCCATCTCGCCATGTCTCAAGAAATTATGATAATTGCATTAGTGTGCTTATTGTTCCAACACCTGCAGGGTGGATACCTTCAACTATTGGATTAAAAGAAAAGGTAGTATTCAGCTTAAGTCAAGTAATTTGTGTTAGTGGAATATTCATCCAGATGGGGAAAGGAATTGAACTGGCTAATTATGTGAACCTTAAAGGGCTTAGGAAGGACAGCGGACAAGCTAAGAAAGGTCAGACCACTTTCTTTTGTTGCTTTATGATGTATTTTGATGCTATACTTTCCTTATACACCAAAAGTGAAGTCATATTTTTGTGATCGCAACTCTCAAGGCATTTCTATTGTAGAAGTTTTCTTTTTCTTACTTGAAAAGGTAAATAAGTTAAATATCAGAGAGAGGAACAACTTAGCACTAAGATCTGCTGAGATAGTAAACATATCAGGAAACTCTCTGTACAAAACAAAAAGAAGGATTCCTAATGTGGAAGTCCTATCCATGTAAGGATTCTATGAAATCTATCATGCTATCTTCATCCTTTATATCCTGCAGATTAAACCAAAAAGCCAAAAACCATAGACAATTGTATTTAAGCTGCTGTACGCTATTCTTCTTCTCTTCGAAGCATCTGGCATTCCTATCCTTCCATAAGATCCAGCATACACAGGCAAGGGACTGTTCCAAATCTGCTTTAGTGGTTTGCTTAATTCCCTGGAGTTCCAGCTGCTAAGTAGCTCTTCAGTGTGTCTCTTGAAAAGATTGAAAAAGAGAAACCATATCTGTGCAGCCGCAATGCAGTGAAATAAACGATGATTGCCAATTTCCACCTCATTGTTGCACATAAAACATCTACTGCATATCGTCATTCCCCTTTTCTGTAGGTTATTCTGTGTTAAGCATGTATCATGGGTCACCAGCCATGTAAAACACTTAAGACTTTGGAAGGAGCTTTAGGCTTCCAAATTCGATTCCATAGGCAATTGGTAAAGCTGGATCCTCATTGTTAATCATCCCGTAGCATGAACTTACTGCATGAGAAGTTTTCATTCTGCTGCCCGTTCCATATATACTACAGTACTTTGCATGTCCAGTGAGGGATACCTTCTCTAAAATCTTTCAGTGGGAGAACAATTCTTGGATTTCCCAGTCAAAACAGTTTCTTCGAAAAGAAATGCATCAACTACTTCCATTCCAGCACTGAGACAAAACTTCCTGCAGCGTTAGTGAAAGCATAGAGATCATGGTACTTGGTCCGTAGTGGTGTATGACCTTATATTCCTTCCATTGCCAATTTTAATCTATAAGTTATCTACAAAAGTGGGTAGAAACTGCAAATCTGTTTCCATAGGTCTATACCATGAGAGGAAAGCACAAGACCTGTGTGCCAGGGGCTTTGCTTCCCATATTTACTAGCTATTACCTTCTCCATAAACTTCTTGCTTTCTTTCCTCATCTCCACAGCCACTTCATAAGTAAGCTAGTGTATCAATTTAAAAAAAAAGTAAGCTAGTGTTGTGTGTTTTCAAGTTTCTAATGCCAAGCCCACACTTCCTTTTCTCCGGTAGCACCCTATCCCACTTTACCAAATGAAATGTCCGTCTATCTTTGTTACCATTCCATAGAACATTTCTCCTAAGATTGTCCAGCCTCTTCTTCACACTCACAATCATAGGAATTAGTGACATAAGGTAGGTAGAAGAGAGACCAGAACACTGCTTATGACGATCACCCAACCACCCACCATTTGTAAAAGGATTCTTTTCGAATGTGAATTGGTTTTAAGCACTAAAGATTATATTGCTTTTGGAAACTTCAGAATCCTTTACATCTTGTTATAGTCTGTGTAGAAGCTAATTCTCGGCATTCCTTATGCTAACCTCTATTTTATAGCTTCCCTCTATCTTACCTCTGTTGGATCAGCTGAAGCACCAGTGAAACTTTTTCTCACCCATCCTACTTTCCTATACTGATCATGTAGTATCTGATAGACAACCTAATCTAACAGTAGCCGCATGTCTTAATTACTAGTTTTGTTTATCTATGATTCTTTGATTAGTATAAGTCCTTTTTTTTGATAAGTAAGAATTTTATTTAGGGTCTGTTTGGAAAGCCACCATGGGAATTGAATTTGGTGTAATTGGTATAATTACACAGTTTGGCATGTTTGGTTGACCAGGTAATTACTTGGTCACCAGGTAATTGAGTGTAATTGACAGGGGTAATTACACTCTCCAATTCATAGGGGTGAGCTGTGAATTGCTGGTAATTACATGGTGTAATTACAAGCCGGTTACTTTTTAATTTCGTCCTTTTATTTTTATTTTTATTTTTATTTTTTCGTTTTAATTTATTTTTATTTCTATTAGTTTTTTTATTTTTATTTTTTTTATTCTAATAATTTTAAAAAATATTTTTTATTTTTTATTATTTATATTATTTATATTTCATTTCCTTCTCATTTTCCAACCTTTACTTCTTGTGATTCTATGTAATTGTTCGTATTATCTATTTTATATTTATTTTATGTTTATTTTATTATTTAGCATAATTTAGTTAGTATTCTAATTTTTAAATTAAAGTAGAATTCATTATTGAATAAGGTTATAGACTTGGGTTTTCCTTTTCTTTTGAATCATATTTAGGTACGTTATGTTGAAATTTGACATAAGAGTATCATGTTAACTTTTTTGTTTTGAATTTTAAACTTATGTTATATTTTCAGTTCCAACTTATTTGTTTTACTAGTATTGACTTGATATTTCACATTGCAAGCCATTCATTTTTAGTTAGAATTGATAGATTATCTTTTTTATCAAATGTTTTAATAATTTTATGACATTATATTTATAATATTAATTTTTTTGTCAAACATGCATTTCATGATATTCTTAAAAATCATGTATTTTAAGTTTTAGTGATTAATTTAATTAAAATATACTAATTTAAAAAATATAAAATCAATACTGTTTATAATATTAGTTAAGAATATATGTTTATTAATTAATATTATATATATATATATATATATTTATATAAAATTTAATATCATTTATAAAGGCCCTTATTTGTTTAATACAAATTTTTAGTTTTTGATAATTAGCTTTTATTTTAAAATTTTAATATAACCATGTGATTGCACTTGTGCAACCAAACAATACACTTGTAATTACACTGTAAATACATTGTGGCAAACAAACATGTCATCCTAATTACTAGGCTGTGTAATTACTTGGTTGGTAATTACTATCCTAGTGATTACACCAATTTCAATTACCAGGTGGCTTTCCAAACAGACCCTTAAAGAGTACCAAGATGGTACAGAAAAAGGTACATGACTTAGCAGCAAAACTCTATAATCCAATACTACAGATTGTCTCCTTGCAAGTACAAAAAATCCAAATACTTATCCATCATATCTAAAGAGCTGCTATAACACCAAAAGTACAGATTTTTAATGCATTTATTTTTTACTCTAGAAATCTGTAACTTCTTCCCATCAAAGCATGCTTTGTTCCTTTCTAGCCATAAGGTCCACATTATGCAATTGGGAATAGTTCTCCATATTGGCTTTAAGTTCTTTTTAACCTCCTGTGTTTACCACACTTCCAACAAGGTACTAATTTTCTGTGGTAACACCAAAGATATGCCCATTATGCTAAAGAAATGTTCCCAATATTGTCTTGAAAATCTGCAATGCAAGAAAAGATGTTCAACTGTATCCTCCTCTGAATTGCAGAAATAGCATCCGCTGCACAAGAAAAAACCTCTCCTTTGTGGCTTGTTTTGTGTTTGGCAAGCATCCCTAGCTGCTAGCCAACCAAAAAAAGCTGCTTTCATAGGTGCTTTGGTTTTCCTAATCATCTTCCATGACTAGTTAGGAACTCCTTGACTAAACTGCTGCAACAACATTTTGTGGCAGTTATTAACTGAGAACTCCTTATCTCCACTGTTAACCCAAACTGGCCTGTCTGCTCTGTCTTTGATCTAATGAACATGAATTCAGTTGTTGAAGTAGTTGGCAAAAACTGTCTATTTCCCAATCATTTAGATTTCTTCTTAAAGATACATTCCATCCAGTTGCTGAATTAAATTCTATAATATAACCCTCTTTATTCAAAGCACAGTTAAACAAGACAGGGAACCTGCTTTTGAAACTCTCTTTTCCACACCAAGTGTCCATCCAAAATTTTACCCTCTTACCATTTCCACACTCCAATCCAGTGAACTGTAGAAATTCATTCCACCAATCACTAATCATCTTCCAAATTCCCCCACAGCTTTTCAATTGTGAAGGAATTTGTTTCCACCCTACTTTTGGACCATATATAGCATCCAAAACTTGCCGCCAAATCTCATCAATTTCCTTACTATATCTCCAGAGCCATTTAAAAAGTAAACTTTTATTATGCATTTTCAGATTCCTTACCCCCAGTCCACCATCCTTTTTTTCTTTAATAACCATTTGCCACTTGACCTAATGAGTCTTTTTTCTGTTTGAGTTCCCATCCCATAGGAAGTTTCTCCTTATAGAGTCTAATTTCCTTTCAACTGTTATATGCATACTAAATAAAGACATGGTGTATGTAGGAATTCCATCCAGGACACTATTTATAAGAATTAACCTGCCCACAAAAGATAGGTATTGCTTTTTCCAAGGAGTGAGCTTATTCTTACACCTATCAACAACCCCCTACCAAATGCTATTGTCCTTTCTTTTTGCCCCTAAAGGCAGCCCCAAATAAACAGTAGGAAAATTCTCTACTTTACAACCCATAATGTCGGCCAACTCTTTTATATTCTCATCAACATTTATACTAAAGATGCTACTTTTTGCCAGGTTAACTTTTAGCCCAGTGACTGCCTCAAAACATAGCAACACCCCTCTCAAATGTAGAATATGATCTCTATCAGCTTCACAAAACAAGAGGGAGTCATAAGCATACAAAATATGATTAATTATCATACTCTCCTCGTCATTTCTGCCAATTTTGAGCCCCCTAATCCAACTCAGACTTTCTGCCTTCCTCAACATGTTGCTGAGGATTTCCATTACCAAAACAAAAAGATAGGGTGAGAGAGGATCTCCCTGTCTGATTCCTCTGTGAGAGCTAAAGAATCCTTGAGGGTTACCATTGATTAAAATGGAAAACTTCACTGTTGAGATGCAAAACCTTATCCATTCTGTCCATTTCTCAGTAAAATTCATCAACTTTAACAATTCCAGTAAGCAGTGCCAATTAACATGATCATATGCCTTCTCTAGGTCAAGCTTGCAAGCCACCCCCCACCCCCCTTTTTTTTCCTAAACAGATTATCTAGACTCTCATTTGCTACCAAGGCAGCATCAGAGATTTGTCTTCCTTTAATGAAAGCATTTTGTTACTATTACTTTCTTCATGGTATCAGAGTCTTGACTCAATTAAGAACACAATTTCTTATATATTCAACCATGGTCGCATCTTTAACCTGAACCCTAGCATTTTCACTCTCTTCACTTCCACCAGCTCTTTGTGATTTGCCCTATTAAGTTTAAGCCATCAAATTACCTGATTAGGAGAACCCAAATCCTTCAACTTATGCAAACTGTGAAGGTTGAAAGCATCATCAAAGAAGAAGGTCCATCTAATACCATACATGATGAGAAAGGAGAGTCTAAGCCTTACCCCAAATTTACTGACCGAGAAGAACAAGATGTTTTGAAAAACTTTATTTTGTGTCTCACACAACTAATACTAGTTCTGTGAGGCTTCTTTTTGTCTTACAAGGTGGTGGATTCTAGTTTTACAGTTTTTGGTCACAAACTTTGGGTCCACTAGCTTGTGAGACAAAAATAAGCCTCACACAGCTACTGTCAGTTGTGTGAGGCACAAACTATTTTTTTTTAGATGTTTTATGTTCTTGTTAGGAGTTGGTTCCTGGAACCTAAATTGCTCGAACTCGGGTGCTTGTGCTCAATACGGGTGTGGATCTAGAGGTCGGGTTCTTCATGATCTAAATTTTAAGACTCGGGCTACGGATCCAGGTATGGATATGGGTGCGGAAATTCGGCTAAAAATAATTCAAATATCTAAAAATAGAGTTGTATGTCTAAATTATGAGACATTATATGGAAAACCTACAAGGTATTCAGAGGAGAATTTCGAAAGGAGATAAAAAGGAAAAGGACTGACATGGAAATTTCTATATACAAGTTATTCTATTTTTTTCAATTTCACCTAGCTTTTGTTTTGATTACAGAAATCATAGGTATTTGTCCCGAATTTCTCCGTCGATTTTTGTCAAAATATCCAAAATCGGTTGATCAAATTCGGTACGAATTTCACACCCACGTGTCGACACCAGTGCGATATCGAAAGTGAAGAGTCCGAGAAACTTAGCCCGGAAAAATGACAAAAGAATCAATGTTCCTCATCATGGGATACTCAACGACAAAGCAAATGTGGTGTTGCCTTGAAGACACCAACCTGCGAGCTAGGATCAAGAATTTCTGTTGAAGCAACAACTTCAGATTGTGAAACGAGGAGCCAAATCCATAGATGAGTACAATAAAAGAATGTAAAGGCATTTGTGATAGCCTCATGGGTATACACCAACCGTTGAATAAGGATAATAACGTAATTAACTTTGCTAGAGGTCTTGGAAGTAAATATAAAACTCTTCGCACGGTAATGTTAGGGGAGGAAGGCATTTGTGATAGCCTCATGGCTATACACCAACCTTTGAATGAGGATAATAACGTAATTAACTTTGCTAGAGGTCTTGGAAGCAAATATAAAATTCTTTGCATGGTAATGTTAGGGG
Organism: Jaltomata sinuosa; assembly: GCA_003996215.1. Taxonomy (NCBI): domain Eukaryota; kingdom Viridiplantae; phylum Streptophyta; class Magnoliopsida; order Solanales; family Solanaceae; genus Jaltomata; species Jaltomata sinuosa. The sequence continues at coordinate 175,042 of QJPP01003556.1, forward strand.
AACCTCCTTACCCTATATTTAATTGATTTTGTCAATGCTCTAAGGGGATTTGATATGAGGGAAGATGTAGACGAACATGAGAGTCATCCCCAACTGAACTCAACTATGGTATTTGTTGCCAAAAGTCACAAGGGCGAGGCCATTGGAACTATTTCAGAGGAAGAGAACAACAAAGAGAACAGATCATTCAATCAGAGACAATTCAATACACCACAAATGGAACCAATCAGCAAAAGCGAAATTCGAAGGTAGATCCCTTTCAAATTTGTAGAAGAAATAATCATACAACACTTGATTGTTTCTGTAGGTGGGATTACTCTATACACTACACAGACAAATAACTACATACAATCTCACATCAAAGATTAGGACATCCACATTCAAGAATTCGTAGTTTTTACATAGCGATAAAATGATTGATGTTAATAGTTGGAACAGAAGTTTTTAGATTTGTAGTAGTTGTCAAATGGGGAAGAGTTGTAAGTACCTTTTCAAGTGTCAAATACAAAAGAACTTGAGCCTTTAACCAAAATACACAGTGATTTATGGAGACTAGCCCCAGTATTCCTTAAAGAAATTTGATTTTTGTCTTTCATAATTTACTTCAGGTTTTTCAACGTGATGGAGGAGGAGAAATCAATAACCAGGAGCTTATAAACTATTTGGCTCAAAATGGTATCAAAAGGCCAATTTCTTGTCCGCATACGCCCGAGCAAAATGGGGTAGTAGAAAGGAAGCATAGACACATTCTCCAAACGGGGTTGACTTTGTTGGTTAATGCAAGTTTGCCATTATTTCTTTAGATTGAAACCTTTGTAACTACAGTTGTATTGATAAACAGACTGCCTACATCAACACTAAATATGAAATCACAATTTTCCAAACTATATGGACAAGTCCCAGATTATAAGTCCTCGAAGGTCTTTGGATTAGGTGTTTTCCCTATCTCAATTATACAACAAAAATACATTTCAACCAAACACATTTCTGTATATGTTCAATTTATTGGTTACAGTTTGCTTCATAAGGATAATAGATGCTACCATCCTCAAACAAGGACGGTTTTTATCTTTAGACATGTAATTTTTGCTGAATCTTGCTTACCCTCTGTGTCTACCGGTGTAATATCCCATATTAAATAAAAGGTATTTAAATTGTTAGAGAACAAAAGAGGAAAATAAATAATTATAAATAAACAACTTCTACAACACCAAAAGAGAAAGAAATTTGATTTTGATAAAGAAAAAATCACATTAGATATTGATTTAAGACTCTTTATTACACCAAATAAATTTACTTTTTCTAATTACCAAATTAAGATTTTAATTACAAGTCATATTAGATTTTATAAATTAGTGATTAAAATATTTTTACTATATTTTAATGTGATTTTTCATTAACACCTTAATTAAGGAAGAAGTGTTTTCCCCTCTCTCTTCAATTAGATTCAATTTTTAAAATGGAAAATAAATATCCTCATTCTTTCTCCATAGTTCATTCTTACCCAATCTCTCTTCAAAAATTACAGATTATAGTAAAATATCTTTAATTTTCAATTCATGGATTTGAATTTGCAATAATATTGGTGGTAGAATTATCATATGGAAACTGCCCGATAAATATTATATGTTAATAACTTACTTTTAGTCTATGAATGTGATGACCCTTTCGGTCATCTTCGTGTTTACGCATTCATTGTACTGTTAGAGCTTTCCTGTAGCGGCCCCAAGTCATTTATGGCTTGCTAGGACCGATAGTTCGGTACCCTGGTCGTTCCTTTGGGCGTTTTGGTCGTTTGCCTGTTTTAGAGCTTTAACTTAGAATATCGTTGACTTTAGTCAACATTCTTAGCTAACGTGCTCAAAATTGAACTCTGACAGATCAGTTAGCTCCGTAGCGTTGAGTTTGGTCTAGTTGGACCTTCAGTTGAGGCCTGAGAACTTTCGGTGTGGGTTTTGTGTTGTTTTCTCTGTTTTCAGGTCATTTGGAGTTGAAAGTGTAACTTTGGGTGACTTTCGATGATCGGAGCGTCAGATTCAAAATCCGACGATTCCACCAGCTCCGAAATGTTGAGTTTGGGTTAGATAGCTGGTTGGTTCGGGTTCTGGGTGAGCCGGGCTCATTTCGAGCCTTTGAGTTATTATTAGTTAGTGTTGACTTGGGTCAACATTTCTCCGAAACGACCTCGTATGGAAGTTTCATCGATTTCGTTGATTCCGGAACGTCGTTTCCACTGTATTAGCATTATTGGTTTTTGAATATCGGTTTCTGATTGTGCCCGAAATTCCCCGTGGTTTTTTCAAAAGTTGCAGATTTTTTAGTGCAGGCCAGGCTTTCAGCACAATCACGCCAAGGCCAGCGCGATCGCGCCTCAGTGCCTGCAGCCGGCCAGCGCGATGGCGTCCTTCAGGCATGATGGCGCCTTGGCGCCTAGCTTCCTTGAGCGCGATGGCGCTGGTTTAGCGCGATAGCGCTGACCATCAACCATCATCTATATATTTCTTGTTAGTTCGATTTTCCAGCCATTTCTCTCAACCTTTCTCACTCTAAAACACTTATACTCTCTACCAAATTGCTCCACATCTGTCCGAGACTTGGGAAAACCAATTGTTCATCATTAATTTGTGATCCTTCGATTCTTGATAAGTCTTCTTCCCCAACTTGCCTTCTCTTGTTCTCTTCTAAAATCCTCCATTTTTGCTCATGTCCAAAAGCTTGAAAATTATTGTAGAGGCTGCCTTCTTACTCTTTCATGTTCGTGGGTTCGAGGAATTCACCGTCTTGGCTTAATTTCTCTCCTTGTGGTAAGTAATCCTTGCCTAATTTTCGATTATTGTTCTTAAATTTCCATCTTTAGGCCTTCTCTTGAGCGGGCTGTTTTGACGCCCTCCTCTTGGCCAATTATGCTCATTTTTGGAGCATGTCTTCTTGGCATCGTTGTGGTCATCGTGCTTCTTTCCATTTTTTGTTTTGGATTATGGGCCTTGCGGGCCCACTTTTGATCCAGATTTTGACTCGGCTACAATTGTAGCGATATGGGTATCGTTAGACTCGTTTTAATATTTTACTCATGTTTTTGATCGTTTGATTATCATTTGGGATTACTCAGAGCGGTTCGGGCTTGGATTTTGTTATCCCAGCAACTTATCATCGGACGCCAGGTAGGTTATGGTTTTAACTCCCTAGACTTAGCATATATCGGATAAAATTGTACTAGCTGACATCCTTGGGTTGGGTTATTAGGTTGGTACCACAGACCTTGACCGCTTTTCTATGTTTCACCTCATTTATTTCCTCCGTTGTGTGTAGTATTCTTCGTAGTTGATATTATCACCCTTATGGTCCTGTGTGACCTTGTTTTGACTCTGGACCATAGATGGTGGGTTATTCAGGGGTGCTCGTGGGTCCCGGTCATCGTTATTGTGATATTATGCTGGCTATCTTTGCTGTAGAGCGATTGGAGCCTGTGCAGGACCGATCGGTTGATTGTGAGCTATTGGGCGGCTATTTGTGTTTACTCATATCATTTTCATGCATATAAAGAGGTTTTATCCATGCTTTACTATGGTTTTGGCTTCGGGCTTACTGGAACTGATTTTCTAAACTATGCATGGCCCTAGAGGCCCTTTTTCAATGGAGATGGGTTGGAAATGGTTTGACTTAACATGTGAATTTTCTTGGAGTAAAAGAAAGTTAAATTATGATTTCTATCACCAGTTTTACTATTAACGCTACACTCGACAGGGCCGGGGTGCTAGTTGAGTTTTCTTACTGATGTGGGATGACTTTAGCCTCAGTCGGACCGAGCACCGAGATGACTTTCTACTGTTTTAGACCCGGTTACGCCCGGGCACCCTTGGAAGAGTTTTTGAGACATTTTTTCCACTACTTTAGTCCTGGACAGGGTCTGGGCATGAATATTCGAGATTGGGTCTCTAGCTTAAACCCGGACTTACTTCCAGACGACATGTTTCGATACTGAGTTTTAGTATGGAGTCCGGGACCTCCATGGACCTTGCCATTCCGGACCTGGAGCCTAGGGCTACGTGTGTCGGAGAGAAGGTATACGGCGGAGTAGAGGTATACGGGTAGTGTCCTTCCATAGAACCTACCTGCTGGGCCTGATCGGCAGCGGAGGGGGTACATACAGAGTTACCATTTTACCCTGAGATCTTCATGCATCATATTATTCATTGTTTGAGGCTTCACCCTTGTTTGCTGTTTGTTGAGTGTACGCTCCGATTGTATGGGCGGTCGAAGGGTTTATTTTCACTTGTTTGCGTTCCTCGGTTGTATGGGCGGCCGGGGGACTGTAGGTAGACTTTTGTTACTTTATTGCGGTGTTATCCCCTGTTACGATTATACTTATAAGATTATATACGGCTAAGTTATTACTTGTTGGATTTGAGATTGGTATGATTAGTTGGGTTATTGATTCCTGTTTTCGAGCCTGTCTATCTTTACTCTCCTCTTCCTTCCCTTGTACTTGAGGTTACCGGTATACCGTCCACTTCTAAAACCTATTATGTAAATACCATTATTGCAAGGATCCCAGGTGCGTCATTTCTTACTTTCACCTGTGCCTATTGTGTATATATTCTACTTGCTAGCCTTGTATGTTGTTTCTGTTGTCTTCCCTATGGGCTAGTTCCTGTGTGACTTTTTCGTAGAATTCTGTGACTACTTATTTTTCTATTCTGGCTGTTACTACGCTTTTATCTTATATGTGCCCAGTCAGCCTATGATACCTACTGGGTACCTTATGCTTCGCATTTGATGCTCATACTACACTCTGCATCTTCTGGTGAAGATCCTAGTGTGGGCCATCGCCGTTAGCTCGTGGGAGACTCGTGCGAGGAGCTGCTTTTGTGATACTCCAGACTGAAGGTGAGCTCTTGGCGATCGGAGCTTAGCTTTTAGTTTATCTTTTGCTTGTGTACTCAATTACTACTCGGAGACATTTATGTATATATTATTCTGGATGCTTCGTACTCCTTGATTGTAGTTGCAGCTCTATACTATGATACCAAGTTTTGGGTTTGGTTTAGCTTCTGCATATGTATGCATATACTCCTGTTATCTATTCTCTTTATCTCATTCCCTTGCTTCCGCTTATTAAACTGTTTCTTCCGCTTAGATTTTTAGATAGTAGCCCATTACTGACCGTTCTGGGCTACGGAAATGATTCGCCTATTGGGGGTTGTAGGTGCCATCATGACCGAGAAATCGGGTCGTGACAATAATTTTTTTATATAATATGATATTAATTTAATATTTTAACCAATCAAGTTGAAACCAGTTTATATATAATAAAGTCATACTTTAAATGATTTTCAATTTTTGAGGTCTCATATATGAAATTGGTATATAAGATTCTACATATAAACATGTACTCTTATGATTGATTTTAGTGTATGAAAATGGTACACAATATGATATTCATGAATTAGTTTAAAAAACTCCGTTGAAACCAGTTTATATACTCATTTCATATATATATATATATATATTTCTTTTTTTTTGAGTTCTCAATGTATGGAATTGATACTAAAACTGGTGTCGATGAAGCTTTCTTATATGTCACATTTGTATGAAATGTGTTTTATAATTGTGACAATTTCTAAGAAAAATAATGCTCACTAAGTTTTGTATGTTACATACCCTTATTAATGTATGTAATGAGTAATGAATGAAAACTATCAATTTTCATACTGGAGATATACTAATTGATGATTTTTTGATATCAAATAATTTTTTGTTGCAATAAAAAAGGTAATCGGTATTTCAATGACTTTGGTCGAAGAAGAAAAATTAGATTCTGGATTAATTTTTGGGGTATAATCGTGCTTTAATTTTTTGTGGAAGAAGAAAACTTTGAATCTGGGTAAAATTTGAATTGAAACGCCCCCATCTCTCCATTTTCTCCATTGCTCTAGCAAGGAGCTTCAAGCTACGATGAACCAGAGCAATCAACAACAATTCGCCGCGGCACCATAACTCCAGCCATGAATCAGATCTCACCAAAAATAGTAATTAACGCAACTCTGATGAACCATCTCCTTCACCCTTTACAATTTCTTTTGTTTTGCAAAATTTTTGACGAGTTTGAAAGTCTCCATCAACGCTATCAGCGAACAACAACAAGATCAATGAACCACCTTGAATAGTGTGTGAACAGTTACAAACCTCAAAAAATGTATACAATAATGGTGGATAAGGATGGATGAACATGGAAGAGAGAAACAAGGGAAAAGATGTGGAGGATAATCACGAATAGAAAGTAATGAGAGTGAATTGAGGGATGAGTTGGAGTAAAAGATACACTACTTATATTTATTTTGCCCTATTTATTATTTTGTTAGGTTGTGATAGAAATCCACTGGTATATATTGAAAAGTAAAAAATATTGGTATAACTTGTAATACTCAATCTAATATAGTGTGTGCATATATAATCACTCGGGTATAGTATTGTATGTGTAAACTTCAAATTTTAAGTTAAACTTTAATTGCTTTAGCATTTTTTTTAATAAATATTAAAAATATATATGATTTTTATATATATATATATATATATGGTCTCACTTAAAGAGTAAAAAGTCAACGGCCTTAGCCCAAATCACAATTTGGCATAAATCACAAAAGGGGTAAAAAACCAAAAAAATTCAACTCCCTCCAAAGAACTCAAATCGTGCACATCAAGAGAAAAGGAGAAATAGGGCGAAGAAAAATCGTTGGATCAATTTTCAATCTCTTCGAAGTTCTGAAAAAGGGGTATTGACATCTACATGGATTTGAACCACCATTATCAATATTGAAGGTAATATTTTTTTTCAGGAGTATCATCTTATATGATTGAAAAATGGGGTTGGATTAACGAGTGCTGGTAGAATTGGAGCATAATTAGAATTTTTAGAAATTTCTTTATATTGGCAACTTTAAATTTCAGCAAACGGGAAGAAAGGAAATGAGAAGGTAATTTTGGGCGATAAGACCATATTGATTTGGTTATCATTGATTATGGTATGAGTTGGGTGAATAATGCGATGAATAATTATAAGAATAGGTTGAAGTTACAAATTTTGGACTAATTGAGTTTCTCATAGTATGGATAAATATAATCTGATGAGTTTAGAGTCAAACATGAAATTCTAAGTTCTAGGTATGTCTAATTTAGTTATGAGTTAGTCTAAATAAAGGAATTAACACGAGATCGATATGATGTGATTATAGTTTGATCGAAGAAAGTCATACAGAGTGCTTGAGGTGACGAGTTTGCTATTGCAATACGAGTACTGTGAGTAGTAACCTTATCACAAATTTGTATTTTCATAACCTGCATAATTTATACATGATTCTCAAGAACAGATTTTACCAAATGCTTTGAAATTGTGTAACGAACCTTTCTGTCATTATGGGTGAGCTTTTCGTGCGAGAAAATGAGTTAGAAAACTTTCGAGTTGGGGAGTTAACAATTTTGAGCTAGGCTAGTCTCGGATGAAATCTGAGTAAGGTAAAGTCTAGGGTAATCGGGGAAGGAATTGGGTAAAATATCTAAGTTTGATCTAGCTTTTCCATTAGCTAAGACGTTAACGAGTCCGTAGGACTTTTTAAAATGAATTCGGGTGAGTAGAAACTCCCAATATCGAACTTGACGTAAGGGGGTTAGTTTGGAATTTCAAGTCTAAGGCGACGCTGCTATAGCCGAGAAATTCTCACTATAGCGGGAGTCAAAGGCAGTCAACCATACTATAGAAGGCGGCTTCTGTTACGGCGGTGCCGCTATAGCGGAATTAGGCCGCTATAGCAGGATAAGTCGCTGTAAACACAAAAACTTCCCCCAAAATATTCATTCTCTGTCAAGAACACTTTGGAAAAGGGTAGAGGCGATTTGGGGCATTTTCTACTGATTTTCCATCAAGATTCTTCATAAAAGTAAGTAATTTGTTCCCCTAATCTAGTATTTCAATTTCTATACCATATAATCGGTTATTACAGGCCTTGGAGAGAGTTTCGCTTGACCTAAGATAAAAAAACTGATTTAAGAAGGATTGTTAGGTGTAAAAACCTTGGATTTATTTATAAACTGTTTATTCATGATTATATTACCATAATTCGCTAGTGTAATCATAAAATTTGTAGTTCTAGGTGAATTATTGGTGAAAAGGTCCTAGGTTGGGTGGAATGATCATGAGTTTGGCCTGGGGTTTGGGATTAAGATGTAATCTGGGAATATTTAGGCCATTTGGGTTGATTTTATGTTATGTTATTGTTTTTAGATCAAGATCAAGCTAGAGTTTCAAGAAACAAAAAAGCTCTGGTCCAATAGAGCTTTCGGTCTTGATTTGAGGTAGGTGATGATTGAATTATTTCTTGAATTACGTTATGTGTGCATGTTAACTATTTTGTTAGTATTGCTGGTACATTTTGTGTTTTAGGAGATAAGGTAATGAATGTTAATGATATCCGATTGTCAATCTCATGCAATGAACTTGTCTTAAATACTTGTTGATTTTACAAGTGTGGATTATTTTCATTGTGGTTGTGATTGTTGTGATGTGTGTGACTTTCTATTGGCTTGGGTACCACACCTGGTACAGTTTACTAGTTGTATCGGGTACCATGCATGGTACAGGATATCTATTAGTTGGCTCGGGTACTATGCCTGATACAAGTTCTATTATGGTTGGCTCGGGTACCACGCTTGGTACATGTTTGGTTGTGCTTCTGTGTGTTGATTCTATGAGTGAACCGAGTTTATTTCTTGTGATGTAATTATTACATGTTGATTCATGAGTTGATGGATTGTTGTGTTTAAATGCTGGAATGGTTCTTGTGTAGACCAGGATTGCATGTTAAATACTGTAGATGATGTCTTAAGGAACCTTGGGTAATCTGGGTAACTTGAAAGGTGTGTGAAATTGCATATATTGTTGTTGTTGTAATTTTGGATATGTCTCCTATGGTTGTTAAGTCAGGTTGATGACTAAGAGTCTTCTTTATATTCACTGACTTGGGTTATACATGTTTTCTCCTGTGTTACTAAGTTATTGTTATTTATCCATATTTTGTATATTTGGAGATGGACGATGATTCTACCAGTACACTGTTATTTTTGTGTACTGATACTGCACTTGCTCTTCTTTTATTGAGTACAGGGCATATTCCAGGGGCTACTGCGCGACCTCAGTTGTGATATGGACGTTTCCTGAATCTAAGGGTGAGCTACTTCTTTCGGGCTACCATAGATTCATCTACTCTTTCTAGTCCATTGTTCAGACTCATGCTTCTTTTATTTTAGGGTTGCATCCCCTTATTCTAGACTATGTAGATATTTTTGTACATGACTATCAGATTCTAGGCGGATTAATTCCTTAAGTTTTTCTGTTAACTGTTTTACATATGAATCTTGGCTATTATTAATGCAAACTGATTTTTAGTTGGTTAGTTATTTAAGTGTTGGCTTGGGTATTTGGTTCTCCCACTGGGGATTTAGTATGGGTTCCACTTGCGGTGGTTTAGGTCATGGCAAAGATGGTATTAGAGCCCTAGATTCATTGATCTCGTCATACCAAAATGGGTCTAATAGAGTCTTGCTGAATGGTACAGAGACATCTGTACTTTTCTTTGAAAGGCTACATGACTTTAGGAAACTATCTCTTCTTTCTTCTTTCGTACTATGACTTGATTCCAATTGGTATCTGGCGATCCAAATTGGTATCTGACTTCCTTCATTCTTTTATCCACATATGGTTAATACCAGATGGAATGGAGCAAGGGCAGCAGCTCCAGTGGCGGGACTGGTGGCTCAAGGGTGAGGAAGAGGCAGGGGTAGAGGGAGAGCGACACCCGATTGGGTTGGAGCTCAGGCAGCTGCTGACAGAGGCCGATGACCCCTTCCCTACCTTAATATCATGTTGAGGATACTTAGGTAGTACACGAGGATGGCACAGAACTAGAGGTGGCGGCACTAGTTGGAGGTGCATGCCTACCTCCTATGTCTTCTGAGGTCATTCAGAAGGTGTTGGCATTTCTGAGCGGGCTGGTAGGTACTGGAGACACCCCTACTATGCTAGCGGTTCAGGTTCTGGGTGCCCATCCTGCTGTTGCCATAGCTCCCAGGATTGATGAGGCTTCAGGGACAGATGCATTCTTCTGTCTGATACTAGGGCCTGTTATGACTTAGACCGAGCATGAGTTGTTGACCAAGTTATTGAAGCTGAAACCTCCATCATTTCATGGTACAGAGAATGAGAATGTCTTTGAGTTTATTCTAGATTGTTTTGAGAGATTGCATAAGTTGGGTATTGTACAACAACATGGGGTGGAGTTTGTGACTTTTCAGTTGCAGGGTGATGCCAACCAGTGATAGAGGGCTTATGTAGAGTGTCGATCATCATCTTTGCCTTCGATGACTTGGACCTAGTTTCATGTCTTATTTCTGGAAAAATATGTGCCTTGTACTCTCAGAGATCGCAAGAAGGACAAGTTTCTGGCCCTTGAATAGGGCAGCATGTCTTTTACAACTTATGAGGCTAAGTTTCATTCCTTGTCTCGCTATGCTACCCAACTATTGGGCACCGAGGAAAAGAGGATTCATCTTTATGGTTTGAATACTGACTTGCAAGTTCTATCTGTTCATATGACTTCTGCAGGAAAGAGTTTTAATAAGGTGACTGACTATGTAAAGAAACTGGAGGGGGTTAAGCAAGTTGGGCAGGCTAAGGTACTAGCCAAGAAGTCCCGGAATCTGGGTAATTTCAGTGGTTCTTACTCCATAGGTCCCAGTCAGCAGATTCATTCAGCCCATCTTATTTAGTCTGCACTACCAACTTCTACAGGTGGTCATTAGGGGGCCATTCAACAGTCTCCAGCTCCTAGAGGCCAGGGGGCTTCCTATTCTTCTGCCACCAGGCCCTTTCTTGATCGAGGATGTTTTCATTGTGGTGATCAGGGTCATTTTAAGAGGGAATACCCTCTCAGACAGGCAGGTTATCAGGTGCAGCAGCAGACTAAGTTTGTAGTTCCAGCAGGTGGAGGTGGCAATGGTAGGGGACGCCCATAGGGTGGGCAAGGTAATAATTAGGGAGGTCATGGAAACAAAAGTAACATTTACGCGGGGAGGGGAGCGGCACATCCAGCTAGAGAGGTTTATCGGATTGATGATAGGGCCCATTTTTATGCCTTCTCAGGCAAGTCTGAGACTGAGGCGTGGGATGCTGTGATAACTGATAACGCTCAAGTCGTACTCTCCTATTAGGAGGTATCAGCGATCGTTAGAGCAAAACACATTTATAGTTCCCAATGGATGTCGGGGTCGATCCTACAGAGAATTTTGAGCTTAGCCTAGGTGATTATAAGATAGAGTTCCCAACGAGAGTGAGCAATATAAAAAAAGGGGAATTGAGAATCTGTCACAATTTCATAATTCAACAAATAAAATAATAAAGTAAAATGGGGTGTAGACAATAGAGAGGACGACTAGGGATGTGTTTCATATAGAACTCGAACATGGGATAGGGTGAATTTTTATTCATGCAAATTCATATTAAACAACATGGGTAACCTTGGTTTTGGGTATGGTTATTTTTCTCTCGATCAACAACCATATATTCAATAGTCTCAAGTCAAGCACTATTGATTAATCACTAACCAACCAAGCTAAAGTTTAGGGAGGCCCTACTATTTCTATCTTTAGACCCTTAAATGAGTGATTCCATCGATTTGAGCTATTTCTAGCCTGAATCTAAATGGAAGCCCAAGTCTCTACTAGCAATTTCACATCCAAATCTATGATCTCCTCTTTCAAGCAAAACCATAACCAAGTAAGGAAAATCAATATTTGCAACCACCAATTTTAGAATTAAAATATTGTGAAATCACTAGACCCATGTCAATAAAGCAATTATAAACAAGAATTAGCAATACCCATACCCACTTATCAAGTACCCATTATTAACACATCCCTAGATAAGAGGTTTAGCTACTCCTGGTTAAGGAAAGAGATATACCAAATGGGTAATTCAATTTCCCTTTCATTCAAGCTAAATTTCTCAATATCCAAGATCAATTTATACACAAATGGTGGTTTTAAGAATTGGGAAGAAGGAATTGTGAGAAACCCTCTTCTTTTTTTTAGAAGGAAAAACTTGTTCACAAAGCTAAGAATATTATTCAAAATTCAGAACTATCAGAACTATTTACAATTGTGTCTAAAATGGGTTTATAAACATTCCCAAAATGTCACATAACTTTGGATAAAAATAACCTTCGGGTGGTGTGCAGTGTGATGTACGATTCACACATTGTGATGTACGCATCGCACACCCTGATTTAGTGATCTAGTGACTCAGCAAATTGGGCAGCTTCATACGAAGGGGGTGCAGTTCACACAAGGCATTGTGTACGTTGCACAACGATCGCACCCCTTAACAGATTCTTCAGTCAACTTTTATCTCCATGCGGTGGGAGGTGCGTTCTGCACCAAGATAAGTGTGTGTCGCACAAGCACCGGATCTCTCAGCAGAACCTTTGTCTTATTTGCTCACTTCACATTTCACTCCTTTTTGGCTCTTTTTGGGTCTAATTTCTTGTTTTCCATCTTTGATCATAAGTACCTACATAGACATCAATAAAGGCCATAAGAACCTCTAAATCTTATCAAAACATAGCAATAATTCATGAGTAAAGGCTCAATAAGTTGGTAGATTACTGACTTATCAAACCCCCAAACTTAAACTATTGCTTGTCCTCAAGCAAGATACTCGCAAGGTAAGGAATAAATTATGCTCAAGACTCAATCAACGCACAAAAGACTACTCAATGCTAAAAACTAAGAAAAATAATAATAATAAAATACTCAGACAAAAGACTCAACTAAAAAACTTATCTCAATTTGAACCACCACAATATCAAGGCAATTGATCCTTTTAAAAACCTTTTCAAAAAGGGCTTCATTTCTCATTCAAAATCAAGGGAATTTTTTCATTCAAAACAAGATACAAAGCTTCTCAAGTCATTGGCATGGACCATCAAGGTTTTTCTCGATATTCTCCACACAACTTGTCTCATTCATTTCTCTCAATTGAAATAGAGACTTCATGTTTCAATTCGAGTGCATGACGCCACTCACCAGAAGAGAGAATTCCATTTGCAATCATTCATTTCACAAACGAAGTGATTATAGAGAACCAAGAAGACTCTCACTCTCTCAAGGAAATTCAAGTGCACACACGTCGATCCATAGGCTTGCCCTTCATGTAAATCGCCACTAATGTAGGGTAGCTAAGCTCGGAATCACCAAGGACTTGCGGGTTACGATGTTGGCTAGGGCTAAGGTGAGGATTTTCATTTGGTTCAAGTGACTACACCTCCCTAATGCTCTTTGTTATCATTTCAAACACCGCTTGCATTTTTGACTTTTAACTTCATCTTATTTCTTCTTCGCACAACCCAAGCTTCTCCTTTTAAATCATGATCATTCAACTCCTTGTATCACCTTTATTTGGTAGCACCAATTCTTTCTTTTCATTTTGCTCATTTGATTGAACTTTTAGAGAAATTTTTTAATTCAATTTCGTGGTGCTACCTTGCACTTGAAGTGCATCCATTTTCTTCTCCTCATTAATCACATATACCCCCAAACATAGGCATTTGCCTATGTTGTCTTTTCATTTCCCCCCTAAACTTAGGCTTTTAGCCTACTTTTCACTTTCAAACATTTAGGGAGGATTGGTGCCAAGATACAGGTTCCAAAAAGGTCAAGGTGTTAAACAAGGTGCCAAAGAATGGTCACAAGCTCAAAGGGGTTCACTAGGGTTGATCGAGGGAAGTCATTTGGATGAAGTGGCTGTCAAGAAGGGTCTAAGGTCATTTTCCAAGCTCGGTAACACCTAGAATTTTGCCTTGAATCACATTCGAGGCAAGTTCTAAATGACACATATGCACAAGAATCAAGGTAAAGCCTCACCACACAAGGTATTATGCCACAAGACTCGTTTCATTAGTCTCAAAATTAATTGGGACAAATGACTTTCGACAAGCTATTCCAAGTTCATTACACACTCATTTGTGAATTGATCAAGCCAAAATGAGAGTGTGCAAGTCATGACAAGAGAATGCTTTCCTCAAAAATTTATTTTCCCTCTTTCCTTTCATTTTCAAAAAAAAATCTTGCCAAGATTTTTTTTTGGTGGGCCCATTTTGAGACAAGCAAACAACGGACTCAAATTTAAACTAAAACTTGGCATTTCCCTTAAGAAAGTTGCCTCTCAATCTATCATAGGGAAATACCAACCCGGTTAGACACAAATATAGAATAAAAGAAAAAGAAAATAAAGAAAAGATTTTTGCACCTTGGAAAAGAACCATCGCATTAAGAAAACCTTGGAGTTTATTGATAAACTACTATTAACAAGGCGATAACCAAAATTTTGTGCTCATGAATCATTTGAAAAATAAGCCTCGGTGTAGGCCTTTAGCGCATTTGCAAAGCATGGGTAGTGGAACAATGGGGCGTGTAAGACTAACCCGGCAACACAATCATAAATAAAAATCAAGCCTTGCGAGGGAACAATTAAGTTCAAAACAAAACAAACATATGCCATAGGCCCGGCAAGGCAACATTACCTAGCACAAGTGAATGATCAATAATTACAGACCCCCAAACTGAAAGTAAGCATAGCCCTCGATGCATAAAAAATATACAGATAAGAATAAGTGCAAAAACTTCCTGCTTATACTAATGATGATACCAATGCCTCAACGAGTAGAATCGATGAGGTGGCCTAGGAGGTAGAGGTGCTGGCGGGAGTGGTGGTGGCAATGGTGTGATGTCGGCATGTGCCGGGTCGATTTAAAATCCCTCCAGCGATAGAATCTATGGGTCCCATTAGACTTGAATGAGGCCGGTTGATTCCACAACCTCCCATTTGTCTGAATATGTCATTAACTCATGGTATGAGAAACCGGGTTGAAAACCCTCTTCTCTCACATAGGACATGGTAGTTTTGGGCGATTCTGGTCAACTGAGTCTGAAGCTTCGGGGACCGTCTCGGGTGGTACCACTTCCTCTTGTATCTCGAGTCTTCCCTCGTTATCATCCAGGTCCCAACCCATGCACCAATCATTGGGCAAACTAGCACACTTAGAGAGGATATTGAACTTGGGGCCGGTAGATTAAGATCCCAAGTAGGAGTCTTTGGCTCAACGTGCGGTATTATTTGCGTGAGTTACTCACCCTCTACTTCTATCATATCAACTCTAGCACAAAGTTGCTCACACTTGACACTATTGGCTTCAAAGCTAATTTAATGCGGATTGGATCATGTGTGGGATGTCCTTAGCCAGCTTGTGTAGGCAATCCTCATTATGTTGGGCAAGGCAGGCAAGTGTAGGAAAATTACCTGAGGTTGACATTGTTGGGGAAGCCAAGAGAGTGGTGTTTGATGCCTCTTGATATGGGGATGGACATATCAGAGGATTAGAAGCAACAATCTTAGATGTTACTGTGGCATGTGGGACTTGAGCAATGGTGTCTTCTCTTGGCAAGTGGGGAATCTATATCTCTCCTTGTGTCCAATCGAACCATTTCGTTATTCTGACTAATTCTATCTAAATAACGAATTCGCAGGCAATCTGCTAGGACACTGATGTGACATAGAAGTACGTCACTTTCGATGCTTAATACTTAGGATTATCGCAAGTTCTTTAGCATTGTGCTGGTAGATTTGATGTTTTTTGTTAAGTGTGCAGGAAAAATGGATCCTAGAGAAAAGTGTAGGAAATTAATAAAAAAAGGGAAGGCTACAGAGATGACAGATTAGTTGACGGTCCGTGGTTCTGGACCACGGACCCGTCCTGTGAATTCCTACACCAAAGTTCAAAAACTGTGCAAAAAGGGATGAGAAGTATGACTCAGTCTACAAGCCATCATTCCAAAACACAGCTCGTCTGTTGACTCGTAGACCGGATATAGTACAGATATGCAAAAGGGGAAACAAGAAGCACGGATCATTATACTAACTATACTTCCAAAGCATGGTCCATCCTATTAGACTCGTAGTCGCTGATCAGAGAAGGCACAAGAATGGACCAAGAAGCCATGAGTCAGGAGACGAACCGTCATTCAGAAGTATGATTCGTGTTTCCACCAGTAGTTTCTCATGACAGAAGATGTTGACGAGCCAGGACCATGGTTGACCTTAATAGACTACGAACCGTCATTTCAAATGATGGGTCGTCATTCCAACCCGTGTTCCCTGTCAAATTCAGTTTCCTAGTTTTTTTAGGACAGGATTTCCATTGTCTATAAATACTTTTCTTAGGTTTATTTTACATTTTTTTATGCTTTTTACTTTGGAGAAAACATATTCGAAATATTGTGATTTTAGTTTGTTCTTGGTTTTGAGAGTTGAATACATTCATAGTTTATTATTCTTGCTTCCATCTTCATCTATTCTAGATTTTGGATTTCTTTATCTCTTATTGTAAGTATATGATCATGAACACACTAATAACTTTGATTGTTTACTTATGAAAACGAGTAGCTAAATCCACAACTAGGGTTATGGGAACCATGAAGGATTAACGATGTAGGCAAAATACTTGGGTACGCTAGGGCGGTGTTTATGCATATATTGTTCTTCCCTTCGCTTTGATTGCTTTTTAATACTGCGCAACGTTAGAACTCACCTTATCCTTACTTGCTGAACCAAGGAGGTAACAGATGGGAAAAGGGTTATTTAACAACGGAGATTTGAGGCTAACAACCCTCATCTAATAGATTGACCTTGTCCGGGAATAGCTAATCTGAGATCCAGGGTAAGGGTTAGTAAATCATACACCCACGGCCGGACCAAGGCGTGTGGTGAAATTCATCTATCTGCCTGACTAAGGATTTAGGTGAACCTAACTTACCGATTCTACATGCTAAGCACCAAACTAGTTTACTAAGTACAACACCTTACTAAGTTATGATCTCATGGGGAACACTACCCTAGTCATCTATCCCATTGATTACAACTCTTAAAATTTCCATATGTTACTTGTTTACATTCTAGTTAAAATTACTACTTGTTACGTTAAAACCCCCCTTCATTAGGAAATAAATGGCTAATAGTGCAAGTAAACACATATCAACCATAGTCCTACCATATTCCCTGTGGGATCGACCCCAACCTTTGTTGGGTTCTATATTTAATCAACGACCACTTACACTTCCTAAAGGAGGTGTAATTTGGGCGTATTAAATTTTGGCGCCATTGCCGGAGAAATAGCTGATGCTGTTGCTCCAATCCAGAAATTGATTGACAATCTCAATGACCAGTTGGACAATATAAAAATTAGGGTGAATGACAGGCTTCAGAGTCTGACTGTTTTGGACCTCACGGCTATTCTGACTAAGCTTGCCAAGGCTCGAGCGGACATTGATGCGATCTAAAAGAGACAGGTACCGGACATTCAGTTACCACTGGTCGGGACCGTGGAGGATGATTTCATTGATTTGATGGCTTATTCCTCTCCTCGTGACCCAATCGGAATAGCTAAAACTGACTCTGAACCTACAAGAAAGAGAAAGAAAAGAGATAAGAAGGTTCGGGACAAAAATGCCCCGTTGAGTCCTAAATCACAGAAGAAAAAGGAAGAGAAAGATGAAAAGAAGAGGTGGAAGCAAGAATCTAAGGTAGCAAAAGAATCCGTAGCCATCCATCAAATTCATATTGACTCTATTGGTATGGGTGGCTCGGGAAGTGGTGTCGCGAGTGCCATGGAGGAAGCTTCTTTAAACCCCATAGTGGGAGTGTCGGTTGATAAAGCTGCACAGGCAGTGGATGTTGTTGTTGAGAGGACTATGGAGGCAGTCCATGTTGGAGATACGATTATGGGCACCAATCCAGCGGTCCCCACTTCTGCTACACCCGATGACCACGCTTAAGCACTACAGGTATGCCGAGTATCCCTTGCTTATCATTTTTGTAGTGCATTGGGGATGATACACAACCTTTTAGATGGGGTGGGGGAAGCTGTGGTCATTCGGTATTTTTGTAGAGTGTTTTGGCGAAGTCTGAGTAGCCAAAACACTCGCGTCGTGCCACGACGTTAAATAAGGCGCTGAATGGGAGGCAACCTATGAGGGTACTCACAAGGTACCTGAGTCCTTAGGGTTTTCTTGCCTGTGTTCTTTCCCTAAAGATTTTTAATTTCTGTTGAACCGGCATGTTTAGTATAGGTTGTGTGGAGTAAAAAAAGAAAAGGAACTTAGCGCAGTCTATGGTATGATTTTGAACTGAATTTTTATTGAAAAATGGATACCCCTCCAATTTTTGTGTGACATAAGATTATCTGTTTTTGATTGATTAACCATTATGGATCTGTGTATGACATTACGATAATCAATCTGATGAATGTCTTAAGCTAAAGTATGAACCTGATAGTTAGCATGTGATTGATGTACTCGGTGCCATGTGTGTGTGAGCTGCATTCGTACTGTTCTTGCATTGTATGCCAATATAGAACTTGCCCGGTTTGTCTTGCCTAAGTTGTAGGATGGTTGGTTAGGAAAGGATCATAGACCATTTTAAAAATAGTCCACTCCAGCTTAAATAAGCGTCCAAATAATGTAAATACCCTTTGATCCCTGTTTTTGAGCCTGAATTGATCCTTTTTATTGTTTAGCCCAATCACCTTCCCAGTTTTCTACGAACCTGTAGTTTGGCCTGGTCCCTCCTTGGACATTATGTACCTCAACTCAGGCAAATCGCCTAAGTTGAGGGTGGCTACTATAGAGGAAAGTGCAAAATATGGGTATGAAAAGAAGAGGTTAGTAATAAAAAGGAGAAATACCGGGTGTGGCGGATATGCTAGAAAAAGAAAAAAAAAGAGAGAGAAAAAGAAAAATAAAAAGAAAAAGAAAAAGAAAAATATGTGATGAAAAGATTAGTCTGAAATAAAAGCCGCACCCGTCAATTGATAAAAATGAAGAAATAACAAGGGAGAAAAAGGGGAAGAAAGAATAGAGTTGACCTGAAAAGTGGAAGATACATAGCGTAGTGTCAAGGAGGACTTAGTCATTAATTCCCATATCTACCATACCCGTCCCTGAGCCTATGTTACAAGCCGAGTAAAATCCTATAGTGATCCTAACCCAACTATTCGAAAGCCGAGGCGTAAAAAATAAGGGCAAGCCTATGGTATTGTGCACACATTTCTTGAAATCTTTGTGAGTGTGAGTGTTCTAGCTCAGTCCCGGAGATTTTAACTGTAGTAGTGTGTGATTGAACTTCTTTGTGGTGAGGGCACTAGAGCAACTTTGACTGCTGACTGTTAGGGTGAGTCTCATATATGTATGCTAAATCGTCTGTTGAGAGCGTACTGTCGTCCATGGATCCTCTTATGTTTTCTTGATAAGACGAAACTTGTTTGTTTATGTTGAAAAAGAGGGTGATACTTGTTGTGAGCTGAATTTCTAAATCATATGACTGCCGTAGTTCCTGGTTTTCTTTTGCTAAAGCATCATTTTAGGATGGTTTTCTGTTGTCGCTTGAGGACAAGCAACAATCTTAAGTTGATGGTGTTGATGTGACGTAGAAGTACGTCACTTTCAATGCTTAATACTTAGGATTATCGCAAGTTCTTTAGCATTGTGTTTGTAGATTTGATGTTTTTTGTTAAGTGTGCAGGAAAAATGGATCTTAGAGAAAAGTGTCAAAAATTGAGCAAAAAAGGGAAGGCTACAGAGATGATGGATTATTTGACGGTCCATGGTTTTGGACCACGGACCCGTCCTGTTAAATCGTACACCAAAGTTCAGAAACTGTGCAAAAAGGGATGAGAAGTATTGACTCGTAGACCGAATATACTGTAGATGTGCAAAAGGAGGAGCAGGAAGCACAGATTATTGTACGAACCGTACTTCCAAAGCACGGTCCGTCCTGTTAGACTCGTAGTCACTGATCAGAGTAGGCACAAGAATGGACTAAGAAACCATGAGTCAGGGGATGAGCCGTCATTCATAAGTACGATTCGTGGTTCCACCAATAGTTTCTCATGACAGAAGATATTGACGAGCTAGGACCACGGTTGACCTTAACAGACTACGAACCATCATTTCAAATGACAAGTCATCATTCTAACCCATGTTCCCTGCTGATTTCAGTTTCCTAGTTTTGTTAGGACATGATTTCTATTTCTATAAATACTTTTCCTAGGTTTATTTTACATTTTTTTATGCTCGTTACTTTGGAGAAAACATATTCGAAATATTGTGATTTTAGTTTGTTCTTGGTTTTGAGTGTCGAATACATTCATAGTTCATTGTTCTTGCTTCCATCTTCATCTATTCAAGATACCGGATTTCTTTATCTCTTATCGTAATTATATGAACATGAACACACTAATAAATCTTGATTGTTTACTTATGAACATGAGTAGCTAAATCAACAACTAGGGTTGTGGGAACCATGAAGGATTAACGAAGTAGGCAAAGTACTTGGGTATGCTAGGGCGGTGTTTATGCATGTATTGGTCTTCCCTTCCCTTTGATTGCTTTTTTACGGTGCACAACGTTATAACTCGCCTTATCCTTACTTGCCAGACCAAGGAGGTAACGTATGGGAAAAGGGTTTTTTAACAATGGAGATTTGAGGCTACCAACCCTCATCTAATAGCTTGACCTTGTCCGGGAATAGCTAATCTTGGATCCAGGGTAAGGGTTAGTAAATCATACACCCACTGCCGGACTAAGGCATGTGGTGAAATTCATATATCTGCCGGACCAAGGATTTAGGTGAACCTAACTCACCGATTCTACATGCTAAGCACCAAACTAGTTTACTAAGTACAACGCCTTACTAAGTTATGATCTCATGGGGAACACTACCCTAGTGATCTCTCCCATTGATTACAACTCTTAAAACTTCCACGTGTTACTTGTTTACATTCTAGTTAAAATTATGACTTGTTACATTAAAACCCCCCTTCATAGAGAAATAAACGGCTAACAGTGCAAGTAAACATATATCAACCATAGTCCTACCATATTCCTTATGGGATCGACCCCAACCTTTGTTGGGTTCTATATTTGATCAGCGACCACTTATGCTTCCTAAAGGAGGTGTAATTTGGGCGTATCAGAAACACATGAGGCAAATGAGAACAGGAAAGGCCATAGAGGTGTTCTTTTGTCTTGCTCTCCTCTTCAATTGTTCGGCTATCATTTCCCCTCATGTAATGGAGACCCAACCATGACACAAGAAATCAAGATACCCACCTTAATGGTTACCTTTGTTTTGTGACCAGTTGTAATGTGTCGAGTGCACATAAAATCTATCCATATCCGAGCTTCAAACTTGAGGTCAGTCCGATGAATATGTCCTTTTGAAATGGCCTAAAAAGGGGTTCCCTCAGCGATTATACTTGCAACCCACTCATATTGGTCCTCCTTTATAGCTACACGCTCCATGTACTGTGACTCGGGGACTGGCTCATCATCCCATATAGAAATGTGGATTGCTACAGGTGTAATATCTATTTCCTTTCCTCTCACCCAAACATAATCGAGGCATGGTAGCTTGCTTATTAGACCCTTATGCTTTAGAATTTCTTGCCTAGCCCAGTAGAAGGCGTAGAATTCCTACACCAACTCCAGGATATATGGGCCCGGAGTCTTGGCAAAGTAAGTCCAAATTTGTTCCCGAAACTTCTTGCAGATATTTGAGAAATCAGCTTCAAACACCTCCACATCCAACCCTTTTTCTTCCAATATTGGTTGCTTCTCTCGAAATTGTAAATAGTAAGCCTCTATCCCCTCGAGGCCGAATAAGACTACAGGCTCAGTAGGACCTTCATCTTGCACATGCAAGCTTACATTTCTGGACGTTGAAGCTTGATTCGAGGCACACCTCTTTTGGTGGCGCCTATTAGAAGGCATAGTTCTACAAATAAAGGTTAGCAGCTGGCAAAAGGTATATATTCGCAATGGAGAAACTAACAAACTACAAAAACAGAATGCAGAGGAGTAGAAAAACAAAGTAGGTGACTGTTGGCTCATGCATAGCACGTGTGGACCGCACCAGACAAGGTGCACATCGCATGTGGCATCACATGATCTAATAGAAACCTTCAATGGTTTCAGCTCAGATGTGCGAAGTTGGTGCGGACTGCACCAACCAGGATGCGCATCGCACCAGCCTCCACACATCAAAATAGTGAACTAGTGGCTTAATCTTGTGCATTTCGCACATCAAGATCTATGCATCACATGCGAAACGCACATAGGCACAATTGGAATTTTTTGGTTGCTTGTGTTCTTATGAATTACGTATGTGATTCGTAGAGCAAGATTTGCATGAAGCACTTGACACCAAGCAACAACCAATAATTTAAACAACAAGGGCAAGGGATATCAAGACCACACAATCATCTGGGTACTCAGACTTCCCTGAACTTCCGTTGATAAAACCAACAAGCAAAAGAAAACTCAACGATTTTCCTTAAGAAGGACGTTACCCCGTCTATCATTGGGAACATCAAGCCTTCAATTACTCAATTGGGCACACATAACTTCAACAATAATTACCACCTCCCCGCACAAGATCATACACCCAATAAAATTTTCAACAAAGAACATGGGTATACGATTAGCAATAATTTTCAGCCCAAACAATAATTTTCGACCAAACCTCATGAAAATGATGATTTGCCCTTAAGAAAGACATCACTCATTCTATCATCGGGTCAAATCATGCATTTTTCACAAGCGGGTTACTCAGACTTCACCCCATATTCAGATTTCAAGGCTAAAAATCACTACCAATCAACATGCATAATCACAATATCAAGTTCTACCAAGTTGATCCTAAGCAAAACCCATAGCACAATTCAAAATTGGGGACCCAAAAATTTCGGATCTCACCCAAAATCAATATGGCAATTCTAACAAGCATGTTTCATAATATGAGTTCCCAACCTTCATAAAAACATGCATTTAACATCGGAGAATTTACCACAAGTGAAGATCAGGCAGACAGAAGCAAAACCTGAAGCTTTTGGAGAGCAACAATGGTGACCCAACAGTTTACCCAGAGAGATGAATGACGGGGATGGGTGGTGAGGTGGTGGAGAGGTTTGGGTGAGAGGGGAAGAAGATTTTGGGGAAGTTTGAGGGATTTTAGGAGGTTTTGGGAGAGAATTTGAGAAGTTTAGGAGAAAATATGGAGAAAGACGAGAAGGGTGGCAGATTTAAAATGGAAAAGAAGAAGAAAATTGGCCGGCTCAGTTTCTGAGTCGGGTTGGTCAATGGTTTAGGTCAATTAGAAATTGAAATTTACCTCTGGTGCACCATGATGTGTGGTTTCCACCCTGTGCGACTGCATGTCATTTTGCACCTTACCTTTTTATCCCCTAAATTTGCCCAGGCTTCTGCTAAGAGCTGCATTAGAGGTGAGACACGCATATGGGCTCTTGCGGACCGCATGACCCAGCGCACATCGCCTCTTATTTCCTATTTTCTTACCAGGATTTTGGTCTGACATGCGATGGGTAGTGTGACACGCACAATGGCGCGTGCGATCCGCACGGTCCTCCGCACTTCCCATTTTTGCCCTATTTTGCACTTGTTCATTTTTCTCGTCCATGCATCCCTAAAACAAACCAAAAACAACAAAAGGTAAAGAAAAACAAAGTAAAAACACTTGGGTTGCCTTCCAAGAAACGCTTGATTTTATATCGTTGTAACACCCTGGAAATCTATCCAGCTGTCTAGAGAAGAATCTTTGAAAAATCCTAAGTTTCTAGAAATCACGAGTCCAAATAATGGTTTGTGCTTTGAACCATGAGTCATGGTTCTGAGTCGTGAATCCCAGACTTGTAAAATTTAGTCTCTGGTTTGAGACTACGAGTGAGTTCTACAGACCGTGATTCTTTTTACGGACTGTAGAATGCACTCGTGGAATCAGACCTGAGGACTGACTTGGTCCCAGGTTCCACGTGTTGTTTCTATGGGTTATCATTTTTCACAGACCGTAGAGATGACCTGTGAAACCTGTTCAGAGGATAGGAGTTTTCCCAGAAATGACCACTTGGGCCTGCGACCCGTAATTCATTCTACAGGTCCATCCTATTGACTCGTAAACTGCCTTTCACAACCTGAAATTTTTGCTCAGGAACCATGACTCCAGTCCACGAGCCATGATTAGTTCTACAGTCCATGGATGGGACCCATGGAACCTGAAGCCGAATTTTGAAACAACTTTTTCTTAATTAAGTTCCAGGGGTATTTTAGTCATTACCCACCCTTTTAACTCCTAAGTGAGGTCGTTTTAACCATTTTTAGCATGATTTCTAAACCTATTAGCCTAACTCCTTTCTCATTACCTCATTCATCTCCCAAAAAGGAAAAAGAACTCTCTCAAGCTCAAGATCTCAAGCTCCAAGATCAAGCCTCCTATTCTTTTCTATTTCAAGTGGGTTATCTTAAATCAAGGTATGTGGGTATTCAACAATGGGTTCCTCTCACTCTTGTGCCCAAAATTCCCAATTCTTATTTTGAATTATGAACTTGTGAAATTAGGGTTTCAATCTAAATTGGGGAAATTTTGTGAAATCAGTTTCTATATTTAAATTCATGGTTTCTTATTACTTATTTATGACTTGATCATGATTCTTTTATTGTATTTAAAATCCCAAGCATTAAAGTTGATTTCTAGCATGATTCCATTGAATTGCATATTTTCAAGTGAAATTGGGCATGATTAGATATCATGCTTTTATGAATTTATGAAATTACATGCCTAATTCTTCAATTATGAATTTAGAAGGAAAAATATGATTTGAATTATGCTATGCTTTACTTCAAGAACTTATGATATGAGAATTGCATGATACCAGATGTGTCTTCATGCTTTTCAAAGGAGATTTGGTATTCGATTATACTTTCATGAACTTATGAGCTATATGTATGTTTTGGGAGTAGTATTAAGCACCGAGCAATGAGGGTTCGATTAACCAAGTCCAAAACTATGTTGCCAGCGTAGGTTATGATTTGCCCTATGGGCTTATGAGAGTGGATCCACATCTTGATTATGGTGTCCTGTGCTTAGCGGGTATTAGGACAACTTTGCCAACTAGGGTTATATAGTTGGGTATGGTGATTCATTCCTTGGTAGGGTTTGAGTTAGCTTAGCTAACTAGGGTTATATAGTTAGATTCCATGTAGGTCACATGGTCTATTGTCGGTTATAAGAAACTCCAATATGAAAGCTTTTGACTTATTTGAACCTATGATATCTACTTTGAGTTTTGACTCTTATTTCATGATTTGCTATTCAACATATGACACTTACCATGAAACCTCCTTTATGCATGAATTAAGTTCTTATACACGTTTCAAGCACGTTTTCATTATTTTCATGCATCTCTCACATACTCAGTATATCCTATAGTACTAACGCATATCTTGCACTGCATCCTTTGATGATGCAGATTCAGGCTTGTTCCCTCACACTCGTGGCTAGATATCGCCGGATTCCCAGCTTCCAGTGGTGAGACCTCATTATTCGAGGCCCAGTATTAGACCTATTTCTCTTATGTTGTTTCCTTTGGATTTCTCGAGCTAGTTGGGGTCTTGTCCCATCAACTCTTATGATTGTTAGAGGCTTCAGACATAGCTAGACTTGAATTCTGTTATATGGAGTTGGTACTTCTTAGACTTGTTCTTATTTCAGTTATTGCTGCCTATCTTTAACTAGTATGCTTCCGCTATGCTTCTTGATTTGATTTCTGAGTTTGCTATGACCAAGGGTAAATTTGGAGCAGTTGTGATATGGATCCCATGTTACGTCTAGGGGGTAACCTCGGGGCATGACAAACTTGGTATCAAAGCCTCAGGTTCAAGAGTCCTAGGGTGTCTGAAGCCGTATCGACTAGAATCTCTTTCATGTGTGTGAAGCGTGCCACATTTATGAGAGGGAAGCTATGAGATGTCTTAGGAAAAAGGTTCACTTCCTTCATGATCAATATCGTGCGATAGAGTTAACTCTGTTACTCCTCTAATCCATTCTTGTTACATTTCTGATTATGCCTCTACGATGTTTTTTTCCTCCTCGAGCCGCTCAGAATGCCGTCCCTCCAGTTTCGACCCCCAAGGTCATGAATGCGGAGTTTCAGAATGCAATCCACCTATTAGCTCTGACTATGGCTGCCCAATCCAATCAACAGGCTCCTATTCCTGTTCACCCTCACAGTGGGGTGGCAGTCCAAGTTTGAGATTTCATCCATATAAACCCATCGGAGTTCTGGGGTTCGAAGGTGGGTGAGGACCCGCTTAGCTTTATGGATGAGGTGAAGAAGATCTTTGAGGTGATGCAGGTTGCTGGAGTTGAGAGTGTCGAGCTTGCAACCTATTAGCTAAAGGATGTAGCTCATATTTAGTTCACGCAATGGAAGGATACTAGAGCTAGGGACGTGGTCCCTATGATATGGGAGTTCTTTAAGGGAGCTTTCCTCGACCGGTTATTTCCATGAGAGTTGAGGCAATCTAAGGTTGAGGAGTTGTTAACTTTAGACATGGATGTATGACTGTTCAGGAGTACAGTTTGAAGTTCACTCAATTGTCTAGATATGCTCCCTCTATGGTAGCGGACCCACATGATCAGATGAGCAATTTTATCCATGGGGTTTCAGATTTGGTGAAGAAGGAGTGTAGGTCTGCTATGTTGTTGAGTGATATGACTATATCTAGACTCATGACCCATGCTCACCAGATCGAGGAAGACATGCTTAGGGATATGGCTAAGGAGAACAATAGGGCTAGATCTGAGGGTTTAGGTTTCAATCATCAGAGGTCCGGAGGAAGACATCACTCTTCATTTTAGAAGAAATCATCAGGCCCCATTCACTCTTCAGCTAGTACTCCTACCCAGTCCTAATCATGATCAGACTGGTAGGGGAGTTAGTTCACAGTTGCAGGGGAGTGTTGCAAAGGGTGCCCCTTACCCTTCTTGCACCAAGTGTAAAAAAAGTTATCTCAGTGAGTGTCTAGCCGGTTCAGGTAGTTGTTTTGGTTTTGGTTAGATCAGACATCATATTAAGGAGTACCCTTCAGCTAAGAAGGGACAGAGAAGCAGGACTCAGTCTACCCCAACAACTTTAGGAGGTCAACCAGCCCAGCAGGGAACAACTTCTAGTTCTGGTGGCCAGCGCTAGAACCACCTTTATGCCATGTCCTCCTGTCAGGCCCAAGAGAGCTCGCCCGATGTGGTTACTAGTATGTTGGAAGTCTTTTCTATAGATGTGTATGCTTTGTTGGACCCCAGTGCCTCCTTGTTTTTTATAAGCCCGTATGTTGTTTGTAAGTTTGAGATTTGTCCTGATCAACTTCTAGATCCCTTTTGTGTTTCCACTCATATTGGTGAGTCAGTCCTAGCCAAGAGAATCTACCAAAATTTCCCTATCTCAGTCCTTCATAGAGTCACTTCAGCGGATTTAGTAGAATTAGAGATGACTGATTTTGATGTTATTCTTGGTATGGATTGGTTTCATGCTTGTTATGCTTCGATTGATTGTCGTACTCGAATTGTCAGTTTCAAGTTTCCAAATAAACCTGTCTTAGAATGGCAAGGTAGTCCCCCATCCTCGAAAGGTCATTTCATATCTTATCTTAAGGCTAGGAAGATGATTTCAAAGGGGTATGTTTATCATATAGAGCAGGTTATGGACATGGAGTCTGAAACCCCATCCCTTCAGTCTGTTCCCATTGTGAATGAATTCCCAGAAGTGTTCCCTGAGGATTTACCCAGAGTCCCTCCCGAGCGGGAAATCGACTTTGGGATTGATCTTCTTCCGGATACAAATCCTATCTCTACTCCTCCCTATAGGATGGCTCCTGCTAAACTTAAAGAATTGAAAGATCAGTTGAAGGATCTTCTTGATAAGGGCTTCATCAGGCCTAGAATTTCTCCATGAGGTGATCCAGGCTTATTCGTGCGAAAGAAAGATGGTTCCCTCAGAATGTGTATTGATTATCGATAATTGAACAAGGTCACAATTAAGAATAAGTATCCCATTCCTAGGATTGATGACTTGTTTGATCAACTTTAGGGTTCTAGTTTCTTCTCCAAGATCGACCTTAGATACAGTTATCATCAGCTTCGTATTCGAGAGTGTAATATTTTAGAGATAACCTTCAGGACTCGGTATGGTCATTATGAGTTTGTTGTTATGTCTTTTGGTCTAATGAATGCCCCTGTAGCTTTTATGGATTTGATGAACCATGTGTTCAAATAGTATTTGGACATATTTATTATTGGGTTCATTGATGACATCCTTATCTACTCTCGGAGTGAGGAGGAGCTTGCAGACTATTTGAGAGTTGTGTTGCAAACTCTCAAGGACCGACAGTTATTTGTTAAGTTTAGCAAGTGTGAGTTCTGGATGTAGTCTGTTGCTTTTCTGGATCATATTGTGACTAAAGATAGTATCCAGGTTGATTCTCAAAATATTGAGGCAATAAAGAACTGGCCTAGACCCACTTCCCCGTATGATATTAGAAGCTTTTTGGGTTTGGCTGGTTACTACAGGAGATTTGTGGAAGGATTTTCTTCCATCGCTACCCCTTTGACTCGATTAACTCAGAAGACGGTAAAATTTCAGTGGTCTGACCTTTGTGAGAAGAACTTTCAAGAATTGAAGATTAGATTGACCACAACTCCAGTACTGGCTGTACCCGAGGGCCTAGATGATTTTGTTGTGTATTGTGATGCTTCTAGGATTGGTTTGGGTTGTGTTTTGATGCAGCGTAGTAAAGCGATTTCTTATGCTTCAAGACAGATTAAGACTCATGAGAAGAACTACCTACTCATGATCTTGAGTTAGCAGCTGTGGTCTTTGCTTTAATGATTTGGAGACATTACTTGTATGGGGTGCACGTGGATGTATTCACCGATCATAAGAGTCTTCAGTATGTGTTCACTGAGAAGGAATTAAATTTGCGACAAAGAAGGTGGCTTGAGATTTTTAAGGATTACGACATGAGTGTGCTTTACCATCTGGGTAAGGCTAATGTTGTGGAGGATGCACTTAGTAGTTTGTCAGTGGGTAGTGTGTCTTCAGTTGAGGATGGGAAGAAGGAGTTGGTGAAGGATGTTCATCGACTTGCCCGGTTGGGAGTGCGACTTATGGACTCGACTAAAGGTGGTGTTATAGTTCAGAATGGTTCCGAATCATCCTTGGTAGCAGAAGTGAAGGCAAAGAAAGACAGTGTATCCTATATTATTTCAGCTTAAGGGTGCAGTCAATCAACAAAAGGTTGAGGTTTTCTCCCAAGGGGGAGATAGTGTGCTTCGTTATCAGGGGAGACTATGTGTGCAAGATGTAGATGGGTTGTGATTACAGATTTTGACTGAGGTTCATAGTTCCAGATATTCCATTCACCCCGGTGCCACCAAGATGTACCGTGATCTATGGGAAGTCTATTGGTGGAATGGTATGAAGAGGGACATAGCCGGTTTTGTGGCTAAATATCCCAACTATTAGCAAGTGAAGGTAGTGCATCAATGACTGGGTGGCATGATTCAGGATATTGACCTTCCTACTTGGATATGGGAGGTGATCAATATGGACTTCATTACGGGTTTGCATCATACTCGAATGCAACATGATTCAATTTGGGTGATTGTCGATCGGATGACTAAGTCATCCCACTTCTTGGCTGTTAAGACTATGGATTCGATGGATGATTATTCTAGGCTCTACATCTGACAGATAGTCCGACTACATGTTGTTCCTTTATCCATCATTTCTGATAGGGGTACTCGTTACATCCCAATTTTGGAGATTATTTTAGAGGGGTCTTGGTACTCAGCTGAAGCTTAGCACAACTTTTCACCCACAGACAGATGGCTAGGTAGAGCGTACTATTCAGACTTTGGAGGATATGTTGAGAGCTTGTGTGATTGATTTCAAAGGTAATTGAGATGATCACTTGCCTCTTGTCGAGTTTGCCTATAACAATAGCATCCATATGGCTCCTTATGAGGCACTTTAAGGCTGGAGATGTAGGTCTCCTATTGGTTGGTTTGAGGTTGGTGAGGTAGCCTTGATTGGTCCAGATTTGATGCATGAGATAATGGAGAAAGTTCAGATTATCAGGGAGAGGTTGAAGACCGCCCAGAGTCGACAAAAATCCTATGCAGATGTGAGGAGGAGGGAGTTAGAGTTCGAGGTTGATGATTGGGTATTTCTTAAGGTGTCTCCCATGAAGGGTGTGATGAGATTCGAGAAGAAAGGAAAGCTTAGTCCTCGTTTTGTAGGTCCTAATCAGATTCTGAGGAGAGTTGGTAAGGTTGATTATGAGTTGGATTTGCCAACATAATTAGAAGCGGTTCATCCAGTTTTCCATGTTTCCTTGTTGAAGAAGTGTGTTGGTGATCCGACCTTGATAGTTCCTTTGGAGGATGTAGGTGTAAATGATAGTCTCACCTATGAGGAGGTTCCCGTAGAAATCCTTGATCGTCAGATTTGGAGGTTGAGAAACGAAGAAGTCGCCTCGGTGAAAGTTCTTTGGAGGAATCAGCGTGTAGAGAGAGATACTTGGGAAACAGAAGAGGCCATGAAGGCCAAATATCCCCATCACTTTCCTTCCGATTTAGTTTCAGCTTGAGGTAATAGTTTCATCCTTACTATGTCCCTCCGAATCTACTCCATCAGTTCCCTTCATGATCCCAACATGCATTCATGTTTCCCAAAGTTAGTTCAGTTATATTTTAAGTTGAGGAGTCACTTTTCATGCTTGTTCTTCAGTTTTCATGTTTTGATGTTTGGCTGGGCTATTGTTCGTTTAAGTTTTCCTTGCTTAGTCTTTATTTGAGGATGAATGATCCCAAGAGGGGGGGGGGGATATTGTAATATCCAGAAATCTATCCAGCTGTCTAGAGAAGAATCTCTGAAAAATCCTAAGTTTCCAGAAATTACGAGTCCAAATCACGGTTCATGCTTTGAACCACGAGTCATGGTTCTGAGTCATGAATCCCAAACTTGTAAAATTTAGTCTCTGGTTTGAGACTACGAGTGAGTTCTACAGACTGTGATTCTTTCTACGGACTGTAGAATGCACTCGTGGAATCAGACCTGGGGACTGAATTGGTCCCAGGTACCACGAGTTATTTCTACGGGTCGTCGTTTGATTCACAGACAGTAGAGATGACCCGTGGAACCTGTTCAGAGAATAGCAGTTTTCCCAGAAATAATGACTTAGGTCTACGACTCGTGATTCATTCTATGGGTCCATCCTATTGACTCGTAGACGGTCTTCTACAGCCTGAAATTTTGGCTCAGGAACCACGACTCCAGTCCATGAGCCGTGGTTAGTTCTACGGTCCGTGGATGGGACCCGTGGAACCTGAAGCCAAATTTTAAAATAGCTTTTTCTTAATTAAGTCCCAGGGGTATTTTAGTTATTACCCACCCTTTTAACTCCTAAGTGAGGTCATTTTTACTATTTTTAGCATGATTCTAAACCTATTAGCCTAAGTCCTTTCTCATTACCTCATTCATCTCCCAAAAAGGAAAAAGAACTCTTTCAAGCTCAAGATCTCAAGATCCAAGATCAAGCCTCCTATTCTTTTCTATTTCAAGTGGGTTAGCTTAAATCAAGGTATTAGGTATTCAACAATGGGTTCCTCTCACCCTTGTTCCCAAAATCCCCAATTCTTATTTTGAATTATGAACTTGTGAAATTAGGGGTTCGATCTAAATTGGAGAAATTTTGTGAAATCTGTTTCTATGTTTAAATTCATGGTTTCTTATTACTTATTTATGACTTTATCATGATTCTTTTATTAGATTTGAAAGCCCAAGCCTTAAAGTTGATTTCTAGCATGATTCCATTGAATTGCATGTTTTCAAGTGAAATTAGGCATGATTAGATATCATGACTTTATAAATTTATGAAATTGCATGCCTAATTCTTCAATTATGAATTTAGAAAGAAAAATATGATTTGAATTATGGCTATGCTTTACTTCAAGAACTTATGATATGAGAATTGCATGATACCCGATGTGTCTTCATGCTTTTCGACGGAGATTTGGTATTCAATTATACATTCATGAACTTATGAGCTATATGTATGTTTTGGGAGTAGTATTTAGCACCGAGCGATGAGTGTTCAATTACCCATGTCCAAAACTACGTTGCCAGTGTAGGTTATTATTTGCCCTATGGGCTTATGAGAGTGGATCCACATCTTGATTATGATGTCCTGTGTTTACCAGGCATTAGGACAGCTTTGCCAACTAGAGTTATATAGTTGGGTATGGTGACTCATTCCTTGGCAAGGTTCGAGTCAGCTTTGCTAATTAGGGTTATATAGTTAGATTACATGTAGCTCACATGGTCTATTGTCGGTTATAAGAAACTCCCGTATGAAAGCTTTTGACTTATTTGAACTTATGATATCTACTTTGAGTTTTGACTCTTATTTCATGATTTGCTATTCAACTTATGACACTTACCATGAAACCTCCTTTATGCATGAACTAAGTTCTTATACACGTTTTGAGCATGTTTTCATTATTTTCACGCATCTCTCACATACTCGGTACATCCTATAGTACTAACGCATATCTTACACTGCATCCTTTGATGATGCAGATTCAGGCTCGTTCCCTCACACTCGTGGCTAGATATCGCCGGTGTCCCAGTATCCAGTGGTGAGACCTCATTATCTGGGACCCAATATTAGACCTATTTCTCTTATGTTTTTTCCTTTGAATTTCTCGAGCTAGTTGTGGTCTTATCTCATCAGCTCTTATGATAGTTAGAGGCTTCAGACATAGCTAGACTTGTATTCTGTTGTATGGAGTTGGTACTTCTTAGACTTGTTCTTATTTTAGTTATTTCTGCCTATCTTTAACTAGTATGCTTCCGCTATGCTTCTTGATTTGATTTTTGCGTTTGCTATGACCAAGGGTAAATTTTGAGCACTTGTGATCTGGATCCCGTGTTACGTTTAGGGGGTAACCTCGGGGTATGATAATCGTGGCTCGACGATAGTATGTCAATCTTAGTCATTGTCGGATAGCTTGCCAATCCACTTGGCGTGGCCCCATCCCAATAAAGGAAATTGCTCCTTCAACGTCCTCAAAACATCAACATGTTGTCGACTTGGAAACTCTTCAATCTTGGGAGTCTTGCCCATTTCCCACTCTTCAAGGGCCTAATCAAGCTTGTCCTCTAACTCTATCACCGAGATCACCCTTAAGTTATCCGGAGGTTTTGTGGGTTGGCATACATTGAATGTCACTATTTTATTCCCCACTCGGAATTTAAGCTTACCGAGTTCAACATCCATGAGTTCTCTCCCCGTGGCTAATAATGGTCGCCCTAAGATGATGGGCACCTCAATATAACCTTCATAATTTAAGATCACAAAGTCCATCAGGAAAATGAACTTGTCAACCTTCACCAATACGTCGAATAGGATTTCTACCAGACACTTATTGGACTGATCAACCATGAGAAGTCTCATAGATGTAGGTTTGGGCATACCCAATTCTAACTTATTGAAAATCGCTAGGGGAATTAAATTGATGCTCACCCCTAGATCACATAAGGCTTTAAGGAACACGAAGATCCCAATAGTACATGGTATGGTGAATGCACCGGGATTGTCTCACTTTGTAGCAACATTGCTTGTCATCACAGCGCTATAGCTGTGTGATATCTCAATGGTTCCCACATCGATCACCTTCTTCTTTTTAATCAACTCTTTCATAAATTTTGAATACCTCGACATTTGCATCAAGGCTTCAACTAAAGGAATGTTTATCGATAGCTTGCTAAACATGTCAACAAACTTGCTGAATTTCTGATCTTCCTTCTTCTTGTTAAGCCTTTGAGGGTATGAAGAAGGTCCCTTGGGTAGTGTGGTCGGCATACTTTGCACAAGAGGGGGATCCTCCTCAACATCAATGGTTTTGTGGGATGGAGATTCAGCCTCCTCCTATTCATCATCAACATCAACACCTACCAGGTTATTGGGTGCACCAAGCTTCACCCCAACCCTCGGTTCTACAATATCTTCATCATGCATGATCTCTTTTCCTTTTAGCTCCACGACAGCTTCAATGATAGGCTTCTTTGCTACGACAACTAGATCCACAACATGCTCTCTCACTACTCCACTTGTTGTCCCACTCCTAGTGATAATCGCTATGACATGAGCATCGTTCTTAGGATTTGCGATGGTGTCACTAGATAGTGTTCCTTTCAATCTCGGATTCGTTTGGGTAGAGAGGTGATTCATTTGGGCCTCGAGATGTTTAATTGAGGCTGAATGAGAGCTCACAATTTGATAAAGTGTTGACACTTTGCTTTTAAGCTCACTAACCCCGGTGTTTGTCGTTTCCACCTTCTTTAGCACCAAGGACAATATGTCCTCAATATTTGAATGACCGAGATTGCTTGTGGTTGGTTGGTACAAATAATCCAATTTGTTTGGAGGAACATACAGGTTCGAACTCTGGTGATTGTATCTATCACCATCCTTGTCTCGGTCTCTCCAATTGGCATCTCTATCCTTATCCTTGTTCCAACCTTGATTCTCATCCCTTGGGCGATAATACCCGGGATGAGAAACCACTGACAAATAGCAAAGCTTACCATCCACGATGGTTATTAGCTCATCATAACTAGCCTTTATCTCTGGTGTACTCACAACATTCACGGTCTTAGCACCACCTGCCCCCATTATGTGCTTGGCAAGCAAGTCTATTTGCATCATTATTTTTTCCATGGTGTCATCCCTCTCTTCATCCTTCCTTCGCATCTCATTTG
The DNA here is from genome assembly GCA_003996215.1 of Jaltomata sinuosa. Classification (NCBI taxonomy): domain Eukaryota; kingdom Viridiplantae; phylum Streptophyta; class Magnoliopsida; order Solanales; family Solanaceae; genus Jaltomata; species Jaltomata sinuosa. The sequence continues at coordinate 209,871 of QJPP01003556.1, forward strand.
TTAGGATGGATGTGATCAATCTCGAGGTTGGAATATCCGCCTCCCTTGTGTGCCAAGCTTGGTTAATCTTGGTCATTCTCTTAAGAAGGACCGAGGCAACCAGAAATTAAAGATTCATGAAGGTAAAACCACCAAGATTGTTGGCCATAAATTTATTCATTGAGTTCAAGGATCTAAAGAAGTATTTCAACAAGACATGGTCCGGTAAACCATGGTTAGGACAAAACACTAGATTCTTTTTAAATCTCAGCCATGCCTCGTGTAGAGGCTCAACGGGGAGTTGATGGAAGTTGGTAATCTCCTTCCTTAGTTGCATCATACACGATGGAGGGAAGAATCTAGTTGTAAAGGAATCTACTAATACATTACAAGAGGTAATGGACCCATCTGGTAATTTCTCCAACCACGCCGTGGCTTCCCCCATTAGAGAAAAGGGGAATAGGCGTAGTCAAATAGATTCTTGAGAGATATTTTAGAATATGAACGGTTGGCATATCTCCACAAAATTGTGGGTGTGGCAATTGGCATCTTTGTGGGCTGCTCCTCCAAACATACCCTTCATTTTGATCGAATGGAGCATTGTGCTAGTAACGTGAAATACTGCATTTCCCACCATGGGGGTAGGCGGATTGCACCTACTCCTATTTGTATAACCAGCTCAGTAGCTTTTGCGTCCATGTAGCCTCCATTGACACTATAGTTGTCACCTACCTCTCTCATGGACTAGCCTGCTCAATCTACACACAAACAATAAACAAAGTAAAAAGAAACAAGCACTCTCAAGGTGATTTCAAATCTACAATCAAAAAGGCTAAGCAACTTAATTACCCGGCAATGATGCCATTTTTGATAATGCTCAAGTCGTACTCATTTATTAGGAGGTATGGTCGATCATTAGAGCAAAACAAATTTATAGTTCCCAACGGATGTCGGGGTTGATTCCACAGAGAATTTTGAGCTTAGCCTAGATGATTATAAGACAGAGTTCACAATGAGAGTGAGTAATATAAAAAAAGGGGGAATTGGGAATCTGTCACAGTTTCGTAATTCAACAAACAAAACAATAAAGTAAAATAGGGTGTAGTCAATAGAGAGGACGACTAGGGATATGTGTCAGATGGGACTTGAACATGGGATAGATTGAATGCTTATTCATGCAAATTCATACTAAATGACATGGGTAACCTTGGTTTTGGGTATGGTTATTTTTCTCATGATCAACAACCATATATTCAATAGTCTCAAGTCAAGCACTATTGATTATTCACTAACCAACAAAGCTAAAGTTTAGGGAGGCCATACTATTTCTAGCTTTAGACCCTTAAATGGGCGATTCCATCAATTTGAGCAATTTCTAGCCTTAATCTAAATGGAAGCCCAAGTTCCTAATAGCAATTTCACATTCGAAGCTATGATCTCCTCTTTCAAGGAAAACCATAACCAAGTAAGGAAAATTAATGTTTGCAACCACCTATTTTAGAGTTAAAATATGGTGAAATCACTAGACCCATGTTATTAAAGCAATTATAAATAAGAATTAGCAACACCCACACCTATTTATCAAGTACCTATCATCAACACATCCCTAGATAAGAGGTTTAGCTACTCATGCTTAAGGAAAGAGATATACCAAATGGGTAATTCAATTTCCCTTCCATTCAAGCTAAATTTCTTAATATCCAAGCTCAATTTGTACATAAATGGTGCCAAGAATTTGAAAGAAGGAATTGTGAGAAGTTCTCTTATTCTTCTTAGAAGAGAAAACTTGTTCACAAATCTAAGAATATTGTTCAAAATTCAGAACTATCAGAACTATTTACAGTTGTGCCTAAACCGGGTTTATAAATATTCCAAAAATATCACATAACTTTAGATAAAAATACCCTTCGGGTGGTGTGTGGTGCGACATGTGGTTCACACGTTGTTATGTGCATATTGAACACCCTGCTTCAGTGATCCAATGACTCAGCAAATTGGGCAACTTTATGCAAATGGGGTACGGTTTGCACAAGGCATTGTGCGTGTCACACAATGACCGCACCTCTTGAAAGATTCTTCAGTCAACTTTAATCTCCATGTAGTGGGAGGTGCATTTTTCACCAAGGCAAGTATGTGTCGCACAAGCACCGCATCTCTCAGAAGAATCTGTGTGTCATTTTCTCACTTCATACTTCACTCTTTTTTGGCTCTTTTTGGGTCTAATTCCTTATTTTTCATCTTTGATTATAAGTACCTGCATAGACATCAATAAAGGCCATAAGAACCTCTAAATCTTATCAAAATACAACAATAATTCATGAGTAAAGGCTCAATAAGTTGGTAGATTACCGGCTTATCAATAACAAGTACAATTCTCGTCTGTGACCGAATGGCTTTTTTTTTATTTGATCAGAGTTCCATATATTCATATGTATTTGTTAGATTTGACTTGGGTTTGGACTTGATTTGTGATGTTCTTGATTCTTTTATTCATGTTTCTACTCTGATTAGGGAGTTGGTAGTAGTGACCCATGTGTATCATTTATGCTCTGGTGTGTTTATGGGTTTTTGGTCTTGGGTAGATTTGGTTTTATAGGATATGCTGGATTTTGATGTTATTTTAGGTATGACTTGGCTGTCTTCTTATTACGTTGTGTTGAACTATAATTCTAAGACAGTAACTCTAGAGATTTTAGGTATGGATAGACTAGAGTGGGAAGGTGTGTACATTCCTAAGCTAGCGAAGCTCATATCCTTTATTCGGGCTAGAAAACTAGTGGGGAAGGGTTGTTTAGCATTCTTGGCTCATCTTTGGGATGTTAGTGCGGAGTCCCCTTCTATTGAGTTAGTCTCTATGGTTTTTGAAATTCAGGAGGTATTTCCTACAAATCTTCCTGGTATGCCTCCGGACAGGGACATTGATGTTTGTATAGATTTAGAGCTGGGCACTCGGCTAATCTCTGTTCCTCCTTATTGCATGGCTCCAACAGAGTTGAGGGAACTCAAAACTTAGCTTCAGGAACTTATAGATAAGGGATTCATTCATCTCAGTGCTTTTCCTTGGGGTGCTCCGGTCTTATTTCTTAAAAAGAAGGATGATAGTATGAGGATGTGTATAGACTACATGCAATTGAATAAGTTTATCATTCAAAATAAGTACCTTTTGCCTTGCATAGATGAGCTTTTTGACCAATTGCAGGGTGCTTCGATGTTTTCTAAAATTCACTTGAGGTCATGGTACCATCAGTTGAAGATTAGGCCTGAGGCTATACCTACGATGACTTTTTAGACTCGGTATGGGCATTACGAGTTCCTGGTAATATTGTTTGGGTTGACCAATGCACCGACAACCTTTATAAGTTTGATGAATGGTGTTTTCAAGTCATTTCTAGATTCCTTTGTGATTGTATTTATAGATGATATTTTGATTTACTCCGAGAGTGAAGAGGAGCAAACAAAGCATCATCGTATTGTTCTAGGGATTTTGAGGGGACATAAATTATATGCTAAATTTTTGAAGTGCAAATTTTGGTTGTCCTCGGTTGCTTTTTTAGGGCATGTGGTCTCAGAAAAAGGGGTGATGGTGGATCCCCAAAAGATTGAGGCAGTTAAGAGTTGGGTCCAGCCTAGCTCTGTGACTGAGGTTAGGAGTTTTGTGGATCTTGCTAGCTATTATCGCAGGTTCATAATGAATTTTGCTTCCATTGCTACTTACTTGACAAGATTGACTCAAAAGGAGGTACCATTTGTTTGATCTGACAAGTGTGAGGAGAGATTCCAAAAGCTCAAGACACTTCTGACTACAACTCCTATTTTATCACTACCGGTGGAAGGTAAGGACTTTATTATATTTTGTGATGCTTCACATTTGGGTTTGGGTGCTGTGTTAATGCTGGACAGGAATGTCATAGCCAATGCTTCAAGGTAACTGAAGCCTCATGAGAATAACTACCCAACCCATGATTTGGAGTTGGCAGCGATGGTATTTGCACTTAAGATCTGGAGACACTATCTCTATGGTGTCAAGTGTGAGGTGTTCGCAGACCATCACAACCTACAACATGTATCTACATAGAAGGATTTGGATCTGAGATAGAGGAGGTGTATGGAGTTGTTGAAAGATTATGACGTGACCATCCAGTATCATCCAAGTAAGGACAATGTAGTGGTAGACGCATTGAGCCTGAAAGCAGTAAGCATGGGCAATTTGGCTTGTTTGGGGGTGTCTGAGCGACCCTTGGTTTGAGCAATTCAAACTCTAGAATCCAAGTTCATGCAGTTGGCAATTTCAGAAAATGGTGGAGTGTTGGCCAGTATTGAGGTTAAATCCACATTTCTGGAGGAAATACAGGCCAAACAGTTTAAGGATGTGCAATTGAACAAGCTCTGAAACAAGGTGGTGTCTGGTGAGTCTTCGGATGCCATACTTGATGCGTGTGGGATGTTATGTTTTATAGGGCGGATTTGTGTTCCTTGGGTTGCTGACTTGGTTTAGAATGTATTGGCAAAAACTCATGGTTCTCGGTACTCGATTCATTCGGGCATAACTAAATGTACCAAGACTTGAGGCAACTTTATTGGGGGCCTGGGATGAATAGGGACATAGCTGAATATGTTTCCAAGTATCAAAATTGTCAGTAGGTGAAATATGAGGACCAAAGGCCTGCAGGATTACTTCAAAGGATGCCCATTCCTGAGTGGAAGTGGGAAAGGATAGCCATGAAATTTGTGGTGGGTTCTTCCAAGACCTTGGGAAAGTATGATTAAATTTGGGTCATTATGGACAGGCTTACAAAGTCAACTCATTTCATTCCAGTTAGGGTAGATTACAACTCCCAGTAGTTGGCCAAGATATATGTCAAGGAGATAGTGGGGTTGCACAGGGTGCCCCTTTCCATCATTTCAGACAAAGGTACATAGGTTATTTCCAAGTTTTGGGGCAAGTTACACGAAGAGTTGGTCACCCAGCTCACTTTTAGCATAGCTTTTCATCCTCAGACAGATGGTCAGTCAGAGAGGATGATTCAGGTGCTAGAGGACATATTGAGAGCATGTGTGATTGACTTTAGGAACCATTGGGATCAGTTCTTACTGTTGTGTGAATTCTCATACAACAACAACTATCACTCTAGTATTGACATGACACCATTTGAGGCACTTTATGTGAGAGGATATAGATCTCCCATAGGGTGGTTCGAGGCAGGTAATGTGAAGCCTTTGGGCATTAACTTGGTAAAGGAATCCCAGGAGAAAGTGAGAGGTATTCGAACCAAGTTATTGGCAGCCTAGAGCAGGAAGAAGGGGTATGCTGATCGCAAGGTAAGGGACATGTATTTTCAGGTTGGTGAATAGGTTCTGTTGAAGGTGTCATCGATGAAAGGAGTAATGAGTGTAACACCTCAGAAATCAAACTAGCTATCTAAATTAAAATCTCAGAAAAATCTCAAGTTCCCAGAGATGATGAGTCAGTTGACGATTCATGGTTTGAAACTATGGTCCGTCTTGTGCTCCATCATCCAAATTCCAGAAGACCTCTAAAACTATCCCAGAATTGCCGAGTCAAAGGACGGTCCATCCTTCTGGATGAAGGACCATCATCCCCACCATAATCCCTAAAGTTTAGAGGGCCAAAGTTTCTTAAGGCAAACCACGGGTCAACAGGACGGTCCGTCGTTTGGAAGAACGGACCGTAGTGTGACTTGTGGAATGCAATTCCAGTAGCTCAAATAAGTGTCAGTGGCAAACCACGGGTCAACAGGATGGTCCATCATTTGGAAGTACAGACCGTAGTGTGACTCATGGAGTGCACTTCCAGTAGCCTCATCTGAAAGTCTGGGGAAAACACAGATCAGTTTGATAGCCCATCCTTTTGGACGACGGACCGTCGACCAACCCGTGGTCACTGAAAGTCAACTTTTAACAGTTTTTCCTAAGTTATTTCCCAGGGGTATTTTAGTCATTCCCCACCCTTTTAACTCCTAAATGATGTTGTTTTGTCTATTTCAAGTAGGGTTTCCACCCTCATTAGCCTAAGTTCCTTCTCAAATCTTCATTCTTCTCCCAAAAAGGAAAATTTATTCTCCAAGCTCCAAGTCTCACGCTCCAAGTTCAAGCCTCCTAAGTCTTTTCAATTCAAGTGGGTTAGTTTCGATCAACGTATGTGGGTAATCAATAATAGGTTCCTTTCACCCTTGTGCCCAAAACCCTTAATTCAAGTTTTGATTTCATGATCTCCAAATTAGGGTTCTTATCTAATTCTTATGGGTTTTGTTGAAATATGATATTCTTATGATTTACTTATGAAATTACTATCTAATTGTATGATTTCACATGGGTTCTTACATGTTACCTCTTCTTTCATGAATTGAAGTTTAACCATGGAAATTCCTATATGCATGAAGTTGATTTAAGCAAATTGGGTTTTGATAGCATGTTCCTTATGGATTTTCAAGCATGTGCATGCCTAATTCCTATGTTCTATGAAAGTATATGTTTTATGAAATTGAACTAGAGCCATGCAAATTTTACAAGTCATGAAGTATGCAAATCTTTCCATGTTATGAAGTATTATGCAAGACAAGACATCCGATATTCCATCAATGCTCATGAGGCATTTTCTAAACTAAAACTCATGAGTAGTATGACGATCCGGGGTATGAACAAGTATGAACAAGCATGAACAAGTATGAACAAGCATGAACAAGTATGAATAAATATGAACAAGTTATGAACAAGTTATGAACAAGTTTGGCATCAGATATGTCATATGTATGTGAGCACATGTTATATATTTTAGGAGTAGTATTTAGCACCGAGTTAGACAGGGTGAGAGTACCCATAGTCCCAGAATTATGTGCCCCCATAGGTTCTAAGTACCCTCTGTTGGGCATCAGATTTAGTGATCATGCCACATGTAATGCCTCTATACCCTGGCAAGGTATATTGGGTCCTTTCGATGGGGCAGATACATCGGACTCCATGTAGCTCAACATGGTTTATGTCAGTTAAAAGAAACTCCCACATATTTATTTTTAAGCTATGAAGTTATATGATTCTATACTATGAAACTTAAGTTTTATGTTATGTTTTATTGTCTTATACCTTGACACTATTTCATGTCTTTTCTTTATGTTACAAGTCCATATCAAGCATGTTTTAAACTGTTTTTATCATGATACATGCATCACTCACATACTCGGTACATCCTATAGTACTAACGCATATCTTGCGCTGCATCCTTTGATGATGTAGATTCAGGTGTTCCTCCTCAGGCACGTAGCTAGAGCTTTCGGGCCACCCTATCTATCAGCTGTTGGTGAGTCCTCTTAGGTCGAGGACTAGTTATGTTCTTAGCTTATATTAGCTTTTATTTCCGTACTTTGGGTTAGCTAGGGTCTTGTCCTAGCAAATCTTTATGTCATGAGTAGAGGCTTTTCAGACATAGACATTATGTGAGGCTTCTTATGGATCTTGTATTCCTATTTGACTTGAGTATCCATTTATGCTATTCCGACTTTATCTATTATGCTTTCGCTTATCTTTTGTTATGATTGAGTATGCTATGACCAAGGGGTTAGCTTGGGGCACTTGTGGTTCCAAGTCCCATGTTACGTCTAGGGGGTAACCTCGGGGCGTGACAATGAGTTTTGGCAAGAGGGGTAAGCTTAGCCATCGGTATATCAATCTATTTGAGGTTCTCAAAAGTGTGGGGTTGGTAGCTTATAGGTTGGCATTCCCTCTTAGTTCATTCAGAGTCCATCCAGTGTTCCATGTATCCATGATAAAGAGATACCATGGGGATGGGGAGTACATTATCAAATGGGATTCAATCTTGTTAGATAAGGACCTTCGGTACGAGGAGAAGACGGTTGCTATTCTTGATCGAGACATCTAGAAGTTTAGGACGAAGGAAATCAGATTGATGATGATTTAATGGAAGCATAATTCGGTTGAAAAATCCACTTGGGAAACTGAGAAGGACATGCGGGACAAGTACCCTCACTTGTTTGAGGATTCAGGTACAACCTTTTTCTCAATTTAGCTCATTTTTTTCTTATTTAGTCATTCAGAGATGAACAATGGGTAAATTAATATCTGTTGTAATGACCCTTCCCATTGTTATGGGTGAGCTTTCCATGCGAGAAAATAGGTTAGAAAACTTCCGGGTTGGGGAGTTGAAAATTTTGGACTAAGCTAGTCTCGGATAAAATCTGAGCAAGGTGAAATCTAAGACAATCTGGGAAAGTATTGGGTAAAATGTCTAAATTTGAGTTAGCTTTTCCATTAGCTAAGATGTTAAGGAGTCCGTAGGACTTTTTGAAAATGAATTCGGGTGAGTAGAACTCCCGATATCAAACATGACATGAAGGGGTTGGTCTGGAACGTCAAGGTTTGAAAGTGTGTTACAAAATGGGCAAAACTGGGAGGATTCTTAAGTGACTGTCCCATCTCAGCTACTATAGTGGGTGATACTCTACTACAACAATGCATCTATAGTGGAGAAATTCCCTCTATAGTGGGAGTCAAAGGGGTCAACCCCATTATAGCATGCGATATTTAGTATGGTGGAGCTGCTATAGCGAAATTGGACTGCTACAGTGGGATACATCACTGTAAATGTAGAAGCTTCCCCAAAAAAGTTCACTCTCTTAACAACATTTTGGGGAAAGGCAGAGGCGATTTAGGGCATTTTCTAATGATTTTCCACCAAGATTCTTTGTAAAGGTAAGTAATATGTTCCCTTAATTTAGTACTTTAATTGCTATACCTTAGAATTGATAGTTACAGGCCTTGGGGAGGGTTTAGCTTGACCTAAGATGAAAAATTCGGTGTAAGAAGGATTGTTAGGTGTAAAAACCTTGGGTTTGTTTATAAACTATTTATTCATGATTATATTATCATAATTCGCTAGTGTAACCATAAAATTGGTAGTTCTAGGTGAAATATTGGTTGAAAGGCCCTAGGTTGGGTGGAATGATCATGAGTTTGACCTGGAGTTTGGGATTAAGATGTGATCTGGGAATATTTCGGCCATTTGGCTTGATTTTATGGTATGTTATTGTGTTTAGACAAAGATCAAGCTAGAGCTTCAGGAAATAGGAAAGCTCCGGTCTAGTAGAGCTTTCGGGCTAGATTTGATGTAGGTAATGATTGAATTATTTCCTGAATTACGTTATGTGTGCATGTTAACTGTTTAGTTAGTATTTCCTATACATTTCGTATTTTAGGGGATAAGGTAATGAGTGTTAATGATATTTGGTTGTCAATCTAACGCAATGAACATGCCTTAAATACTTGTTGGTTTTACAAGTGTGGGTTGTTTTCGTTGTGGTTGTGATTTTTATGATGTCTGTGACTTTTAGTTGGCTCGGGTACCACACCTAGTACAGTTTATTGGTTGGCTCAAGTACCATGCTTGGTATGGAATATCTATCAGTTGGCTTGGGTACCATGCTTGGTACAGGTTTTATTATGGTTGGCTTGGGTACCATGCATGGTACATGTTTGGTTGTGCTTCCGTGTGTTGGTTCCATGAGTGAACCGGGTTTATTTCTTGTGATGTAATTATTACATGTTGGTCCATGAGTGGCTGGATTGTTGTGTTTAAATGTTCGTATTATTCTTGTGTAGACTGGGATTGCATGTTAAACACTGTAGATGATGTCTTAGGGATCCTTGGGTGGTGCAGGTTACTTGAAAGGTGTTTGGAATAGCATATATTGTTGTTGTTGTGATTTTGGACATGTCTCGTGTGGTTGTTAAATCAGGTTGATGACTGAGAGTTCTGTTTATATTCACTGACTTGGGTTATGCATGTTTTCTCTTATGTTACTAAGTTATATTTATTTTTCCATATTTCGTATATTTGGAGCTGGTCGATGATTCTACCAGTACACTATTATTTTTGTATACTGATACTGCATTTGCTCTTCTTTTATTGAGTATAGGGCATATTTTGGCGGTGGCTGCGCGACCTCAGTTGTGATACAAACGTTTCCTGAATCTAAAGGTGATTTGCTTCTTTTGGGCTATCATGGATTCATCTACTCTTTCTAGTCCATTATTCAGACTCGAACTTCTTTTATTTTGGGGTTATATCCCCGTATTCTAGATTATATAGATGTTTTGGTACACGATTTTCAGATTCTAGGAGGATTAATTCCGCAAGTTTTTCTGTTAACTATTTTAGATATGAATCTTAGCTTATATTAATGCAAATTGGGTTTTAGTTGCTTAGTTGTTCAAGTGTTGGCTTGGGTATTTGGTTCTCCCATCAGGGATTTAGTGTGGATGCCACTCGAGATGGTTTAGGTCGTGACATATTGCATGTGGGACAAGTCTTTTACTTGATATGATACTGAAATGGCTATTTGAGATGTTCTCATTATTTTAAGACATGCTTACTGTTATTTGAGACATGATTACTTTTATCGTATAAGTTCTTCCCTTACTTGAAAAATAAGTATCTTAACACGTGTTTTGTTCAAGTTTTATATGTGACATGATTCGATAAGAACATAACTGCTCCATACTATTTTTTAAAAATGTTCATGTGAGTTCTTTAATGGTTATAAATAAAGTATAGTTTTGGGAGTAGACCTTGATGGTTTCCATAGCACACAACGGGTTTGTTAGACCTTGTGCACCTTGTATTTACTGATTAATGTTACATCCCTTGCTAGTGGAAAGGTAGAACTAGCATAAAGATGCTGGTTACTCCTTGAGTAAAGACCTACCGATATATACACTTGACTCCTTTACGACGGGTCCATGGTTATTGGCTTTTCGTTGAAGTATAAAGCCGCACCGATTACATGATTCATTCTTGAAAACCTCCAAAATATATATGTCATGACTCAGTTTATGACAGGCCATGCAAGCACCTACTCAACTCTAACTCAATAGGAGAACTCCTTATTTACCCAACATAGTTTAAGCGGATGTCTTTTTATGCAGTAAATATGCCAAAATTGTAAGAGAACTCAACCCATAACATTTAACAAAACTTCAGTATTTAGAATAGTTGAAAAACAACATACAACCTTTTCCCAGACTTGTACAAGAGCTGCTAATGAAAGACATGATAAGCAAAAATATGACACAACTTCCGTTCTGAGGATTACAAAACTCGAAAGCTGATGGTAGAGACTCTTCAAGCCATGACATGAGACTTCAGTCAATCTGTCACACATCTACACCCAAAAAGGTATACCAGGGCTAGTATCAGTACACCACACATACTGGTAGGTATCATCGACCGACAAAGATTGGATCACATAATACATGTATAAAAATTATCATATAATAGATAACCTCAACATCATTACTTAAACTGGAAGTTCTAACTCAAGGACACATAATATATCATGTTCCATACTATCCCACTACAATTCACAGTAGTTGATTTAACATTTTAATTTTCAATTAACCTTAACTGTTATCTATGACCACTTAGCATAGTCCTAAGGTATTCATATTACACACCTTCTCTTTCAAATTACACATAACATTAGCTGCTCATTCATGCTCAGTTTGTTATCATTATTATAGTTATTGCCCAATTTCCAAGATCACCCAGAAATCATCACAATTTAATAATTAACTCTTCTTCAGACTTACCCCATATAATGGTCAAGGACACATCAAGTGTAATCACTAAGAACAAAGTAGTCACCAACAAACATCAAGTCTAATAACCCAAGGCATAGAAGTCACCAACAATCATCAAATATAACAACCAAAGACATAACAATCACCATTAGTCATCTAGTATAACAACCAAAGACCTAGAAGTCACCAACATACGTCAATTCACACGAAATACTCAAATCAGATGCAATTACAACATGGTGTTAATCTTATGTCCATTCAATCTCTTGGACCTATAGTCTCTGCATCTCTGTAACACCTCATACGCGTATTCAGCTACCTAAGTTAAAATCCCAAAAAAATTTCCAAGTTTCGAGGGATGACGGCTCCAACGATGACTCATCCTTCTGAACTACGGTCCATCGTGTGCACTCATCGTCCAACTTCCAGAGAGTCCCTAAAAGTGTCCCGGAGAAGACGGGTCAAAGGACGGTCCATCCTTATGGAAGACAGACCATTGTTCCCAATCGTAGTCCCTGAGTTCAGAGAACTAGATTTTCCCTAAGGCAAACTACGAGTCAACAAGACAATCCATCGTTTCAGAGAATGGACCATTGTTGGACTCGTGGAGTGTATTTCCAGTAGCTCAATTTTTGAGTCAAAGAATTACGGATCCCTTTGACGGTCCATCCTTTTGGATGACGGACCGTCGTCCTAAGCCGTGGTCTTTGACTTTGAAAATTTCCAGCTTTTTCTTAAGCTTAAATTCAGGGGTATTTTAGTCTTTTCCCACCCTATTATGGATTAAGTGAAGTTATTTTGACTACTTTTAGAAAGGTTTTCACCCATATTATCCTAAGTCTACCTTAAGCTCCCCATTCCTCCCTCAAAAAAGAAGTTCTTCCTCTCAAGCTCAAGGTTCAAGCTCCAAGTCAAGTCTCTCCTTATTCTTTTTCAATCAAGTGGGTAATCTTACACCAAGGTACGTGAGTCTTTAGCAATTGGTTTCTTCCACCCTTGTGCCCAAAATCCCCAAGTCTTATTTTGAGATTATGAAGCTATTAAATTAGGGTTTTAAACCAAAGTTTGGGAAAAGTTTATGAAATCAGTTCCTATGTTTAAATTCATGGTTTCTTATTGATTACTCATGATTTGATTATGATTTCCTTTTTGTCTTTGAAAGCCCAAGCATGAAAGTTGATTTCTAGCATGATTCCATGAATTTACATATTTTCAAGAGAAAGATAGCATGATTAGATATCATGGCATTTTCAAACTTATGAAATTGCATGTATGATTCTTCAAGCACGAAGTTGGAATGAAAAGCATGTTTTGAACTATGACTAATCTAAGCCTTCAGATTATGACTTTGAATTACATAGCATCTGATATGTCTTTTGCTTTTCAAAATAGCTTTGGCATTATATATGTCATTGGTTTTACTTAGCTTTGGCATTATATATGTCATTGGGTTTTAAACAGTTTTGACCATAGATATGTCACCAGTTTATGAACTAGTTTTGACTTCAGATATGTCATTGGTTATGAATCAACTTTGGCATCATATATGTCATTGGTATTATATGAGCTATATATATGTTTTGGGAGTAGTATTAGCACCGAGTTGGATGGGTGAGAGTACCCATATGTCCCAGAACTACGTTGCCTCCGTAGGTTCTAAGTCCCGTGCTGGGCATCAGTTTCAGGTGATTACATTATAGTCATGCCTTTGTACCCCTGGCAAGGTACATTGGGTCCTCTCGATGGGGCGTATACATCGAATTCCATGTAGCTCACATGGTCTATGTCGGTTATAGAACCTCCTACAGAAACAGTTTATGATTTAAGTTGCATTTGACTTTTATGCCCTTTTTAGACTTATTACTTATGTTTATATTACAGCTTATGATATATTAAGAGTCATTGCATTCAGCTATCTTTAAAAGCATGATTTCAGTTATTTATGTACACTTAGCATGTTTTTATCATGTTCATGCATTGCTCACATACTTAGTACATTCCATAGTACTAACACATATTGTGCTGCATCCTTTGATGATGTAGATTCATGTGTCCCTTCACAAATTCGTGGCTAGAGTTCCCGGCCACTCATGCCCAGCTTTGGTGAGTCCTCATAGTGCGAGGACTAGTGATACTTTTTCTTATGTTAGCTTTACTTCTATACTCCGAGTTAGCTAGGGTCTTGTCCTAGAAACTCTTTATGTTATGACTAGAGGCTTTCAGTCGTAGTTTGTATTCGAATTCCCTTTTTAGATATTGTATGTTATGGGGACCTTAGACCCTTTATTGATGTTTCCTTGATAGGATTTCCATATTATGCTTCCGCTTATCTTTGTTATGCTTGAGAATGCTATGACCAAGGGTTAGCTTGGAATTATTGTGGTCCCAAGTCCCGTGTTACATCAAGGGGGTAACCTTGGGGAGTGACAAACTTGGTATCAGAGCCTCAAGTTCAAGGGTCCTAAGATGTCTGAAAGCCGCATCGAGTAGAGTCTTTTTCATGTGTGTGAAGCGCGCCACACATATGAGAGGGAAACTATGAGATGTCTTAGAAAAACTTCACTTCTTTCATGATCACATCATGCGATAGAGCTTAAGTCTAATATTCCTCTAATCCTTATTTTATGCATTTCAGATTATGCCTCCTCGACGTGCTATGCCTCTCTGAGATGCTCGAAATGCCACTCCTCAAGTTCTGGTTCCCGATGTCACGAATGATGAGTTTAGGAATGCTATTCACCTACTAGCTCAGACTTTAGCAAATCAACAGGCTCCTGGACCCGCTCATCCTCAAGGTGGGGTAGCAGCCCGAGTTCATGACTCTATCCGTATGAACCCGCTGAAGTTTTGGGGTTCAAAAGTGAGTGAGGACCCGCTTAACTTTATTGATTAAGTGAAGAAGATCTTTGAGGTTATGCAAGTAGCGGGTGTTGATTGTGTTGAGCTTGCATCCTACCAAGTCAAGGATGTGGCTCATATTTGGTTCATGCAATGGAAGGAGGCTAGGGTGACAGATGCGATCCCCATGACTTGGGAGTGTTTTGAGACAGCCTTTCTTGATAGGTTCTTTCCCCGTGAGTTGAGGCAAGCAAAAGTGAAGGAATTTGTGAACTTGAGACAAGGTTTGATGTTGGTGCAAGAGTATAGTTTGAAGTTCACTCAGTTGTCTAGGTATGCTCCCTCCATGGTAGCGGACCCGCATGATAAAATAAGCAAGTTCATCTATGGTGTTTCCGATATAGTGAAAAAGGAGTGTAGGTCTGTCTTGTTGTTGAGTGACATGAATATCTCTCATCTCATGACTCATGCCCATCAGATCGAGGGTGATAAACTTAAGGAGATGGCTAGGGAGAACAAGAGGGGTAGATTCGAGGGATCAGGTTTTGGTCATCACAGGTTTGGAGGTGGACATCACTCTTCTTTCCAGAAGAAGTCATCAGGTCCTGTTCACTCTTCTACTAGTGTTCCTTCTGAGGCCTCCAGGCCTCGTCATGATAAGACCGGTAGAGGTGCAGGCTCTTATTCTCAGGGTGGTGGTGCAAAGAGGTCTTTCTTCCCTGCTTGTGCCAGGTATGGGAAGAATCATCCCGGTGAGTGTTTAACCGGTAGAGAGGGTTGCTTCGGTTGTGGTCAGCCTGGGCATCGTATCAAGGATTGTCCTTCAGCTAGAAAGGGACATGGAGGTAGGACTCAGTCTACCCCAGCAGCTTTAGGAGGTAGACCAACCCCGCAGGGCGCAGCTTCTAGTTCTGGTGGTCCACGCCAGAACCGCCTTTATGCTATGTCCTCTCGTCAGGATCAGGAGAGTTCTCCAAATGTGGTTATCGGTATGTTGAAAGTCTTTTCTCATGATGTGTATGCTTTGTTAAACCCCAGTGCCTCTTTGTCTTTTGTAACTCCTTATGTTGCTTGTAAGTTCGAGATTAATCCCGAAATGCTTTAAGAAACCTTTCATATTTCTACTCCTATTGGTGAGTCAGTCCTAGTCAAAAGAGTCTACCAAAATTGACCTATCTCAGTCCTTCATAGAGTCACTTCAGCGGATCTAGTAGAGTTGGAAATGACTAATTTTGATATTATCCTTGGTATGGACTGGTTGTATGAATGTTATGCCTCAGTTTATTGCCGCACTCGTGTGGTGAGTTTTAAGTTTCCTAATAAACCTGTCCTAAAATGGCAAGGTAGTCCCTCTTCTTCGAAAGGTCACTTCATATCCTATATTAAGGCTAGGAAGATGATTTCTAAGGGTTATGTCTATCATATAGTTAGGGTCCAAAGCCCCAACTCTTCAGTCTGTTCCGGTTGTGAATGAGTTTCTCGAAGTATTTCCCAATGATTTGCCCAGAGTCCCTCCCGAGCGGGAGATTGACTTTGGCATATATCTTCTTCTGAATACGAACCCTATCTTTATTCCTCCTTATAGAATATCCCCCACAGAACTTAAAAAGTTGAAAGACTAGTTGAAAGACCTGCTTGATAAGGGTTTTATCAGGCCTAGTATTTATCCTTGGGGTGCCCAGTCTTGTTCGTTCGGAAAAAAGATGGTTCTCTGAGAATGTGCATTGATTACCGCCAATTGAACAAGGTCACAATCAAGAATATGTATCCCATCCTTAGAATTGATGACTTGTTCGATCAGCTTTAGGGTGCTAGTTTCTTTTCCAAGATCGACCTTAGATCTGGTTATCATCAGCTTCGAGTTTGGGAGTGTGATATCCTGAAGATAGCCTTCAAGACTCAGTATGGTCATTATGAGTTTGTCGTCATGTCTTTTGGTCTAACAAATGCTCCTGAAGCTTTTATGGATTTGATGAACCTTATGTTCAAATAGTATTTGGATATGTTTGTGATTGTTTTCATTGATGATATCCTCATCTACTCTCGGAGTGAGGAGGAGCATGCGAATCACTTGAAGGTTGTGTTGTAAACTCTCAAGGATAGACAGTTGTTTGCAAAGTTTAGAAAGTGCGAGTTTTAGATGCAGTTTGTTGCTTTTCTGGGTCATATTGTGACTAAAGATGGTATTTGAGTTGACTCTCAAAAGATTGAGGCGGTAAATAACTAGCCTAGACCCACTTCCCCATTCGATATTAGGAGTTTCTTAGGTTTGGCTGGTTACTATAGAAGATTTATGGAAGGGTTTTCCTCCCTTGCATCCCCATTGACCCGATTGACTCAGAAAAAGGTTAAGTTTTAGTGGTCTGTCTCTTATGAGAAAAGTTTTCAAGAATTGAAGACTCGATTGACTACAGCTCCAATATTGGCTCTACCCGAGGTCCTTGATGATTTTGTTATGTATTTTGACGCCTCCAGAATTGGTTTGGGTTTCATTTTGATGCAACGAGGCAAGGTGATTGCTTATGCCTCGAGACAGCTTAAGGTGCATGAGATAAACTACCCTATTCATGATCTTTAGCTAGCGGTCGTGATTTTTTCTTTGAAGATTTGGAGACATTATTTGTATGGTGTGCATGTGGATGTTTTCACCAATCATAAGAGTCTTCAATATGTGTTCACTCAAAAGGAGTTGAATTTACGACAAAGGAGATGGCTTGAGCTCCTTAAGGATTATGTTATGAGTGTGATTTACCACCCGAGTAAAGCCAATGTTGTGGCGGATGCTTTGAGTAGATTGTCCATGGGTAGTGTGGCCTTAATTGAAGATGGAAAGAAGGAATTGGTTAAAGAAGTTCATAGGCTTGCTCGGTTGGGAGTTCGCCTTATGGACTCGACCGAAGGTGGTGTGATTGTGACTAATGGTGCTGAATCATCCTTGGTGGCTGAGGTGAAAGTCAGCAAGACCAAGATTCTGCTCTACTTTAGCTTAAGGGTGTAGCTTGTCAGCAAAGGGTTGAGGCTTTCTCCCAAGGGGGATATGGTGTGCTTCATTACCAGGGTCTGTTATGTGTGCCAGATGTTGATGGATTGAGACAACAGATTTTGTCCGAGGCTCACAGTTCTAGATACTCCATTTATCCGGGTGCCACTAAGATGTACCGTGATCTACGGGAAGTCTTTTGGTGGAATGGTATGAAAAAGGACATAGCGGTTTGTGGCTAAGTGTCCCAACTGTCAACAGGTAAAGGTGGAACATCAAAGGCTAGGTGGTATACTTCAGGATGTTGATCTTCCCACTTGGATGGTAAGCAATCAATATGGACTTTATTACGGGTTTGCCTGATACTCGAAGGCAACATGATTCCATTTGGGTGATGGTTGACCAGATGACCAAGTCATCCCATTTCTTGGCTGTTAAGACTACATATATAGCGGATGATTATGCCAGACTCTACATTCGGGAGATAGTCCGATTGCATGGTGTTCCCTTGTATATAATTTTGGATAGAGGTCCCCAGTTTACATCTCAGTTTTGGAGATCATTTCAGAAAGGTCTTGGTACTAAGGTGAAGCTTAGCACAACTTTTCACCCTCAGACGGATGGCCAGGCCAAGCGTACTATTCAGACTTTGGAGGATATGTTGAGGGATTGTGTTATTGACTTCAAAGAAAATTGGGATGATCACTTACCTCTTATCGAGTTTGCCGACAACAACATTTTCCACTCTAGCATCCAGATGACTCCATATGAGGCACTTTATGGCCGGAGGTGTAGATCTCCTATTGGTCGATTCGAGGTTGGTGAGTGATACGCCCAAATTACACCTCAGTTAAGAAGCGTAAGCGGTCGCTGTCAAATATAGAACCCAACAGAGGTTGGGGTCGATCCCACAGGGAATAAGGTGCAAATTAAGTCGTTAGTCACTTATTTGACTAGTGGTCAATAGTTTCCGATAAATGGGGGGGGGGGGATTTGTGTGATCAATATTTGAACAATGCAAATAATAGTTTACGAGTTTCTACGAGTAATAATCAATATGAGAATGAACTAGGGAAGTGTTGACTATGGCGTCGTAACAATTTTGACTCAAAGCTTAACCGGGTTCTTTCTATATGTATATCACGATGTGATTGAATTAATGGTATCATCTAAACGTTTCTCAACCAAATAGACGAATTTCTTTTTCAATTCTCTCGAACTTGAAAAGGTGAAATTTCTTATTTCAATCCTAAACATCAAGTAGATTAATCTAATTACAACATTAATCATAAGACGAGAATTGGTAGTCTCGAATCCTCGTAGTTAATCAAATTTCCCGGTTTTAATCTCTTTGTTCAAGCAAATCAAACCTAGGTATGTTCTAATGTTTGCAACCATTAGAAAACGTAAATAACGAATGATTAACCACGTGACATCATATAAATTGAACCCAATGCTACCCGGAATCTACATTGTTAAACTTGCCATGTATCCCACAACCCTAGTTGTGGGGAGTTTAGCCACTCATGCTAGAAAAACGAAGTAAATAAATAATAGTACTCATATGAGAAGAGAGAATTCTTACAATAGAATATTATTACTTTACTTTGAACTTTGTAGAATTCCAGCACCAATGGTGAAGATCCCAAGAACAATGGAAGAAGAGGAAGAAAACGTGTTTGTGTCGTGTTTTCTCCTCTCAAAACTCGTTCAAAATGTCTGACAAAGTATTATTTTCTGAATGATTAAAATAACCCTAACACTGGGTATTTATAGTAGTCCAGGAAATAAAGTACAAAAATAGAATTTTTGGAGTCTCGCTTCGCGTTGACGGGTCGACTGACGGACCGTCACCCATGTGAATGGCCGTCACTCCAGCCGTCGCCACTATCCAGTGCATGATCTCCATTATCTCTAGCTTGACGGCTTGGCTGACGGTCAGTCACAGGTGTGACGGCCTGTCACTCCAGCCGTCGCCACTATCCAGTGCATGATATCCATTCACTCCAGCTTAACGGCTTGGTTGACGATCAACCACAGGTGTGACGGCCCGTCACGCCAACCGTCACCCATATCCTGTGCCTCCTCTAGCTGCTGCCAGGTTTGGTGGCTCTCTTGACGGTCAGTCACCTGTGTGAAGAGCCGTCAGGCCCTCCGTCATGCCTAACCAGTGTTACTTAGCTTGAGTATTTTTCACTCCCTTCCTATCCTTGTCTCCATTTCCTGAAAATACCACATAAAAACATCAAAAACCACAAAGGTTGCTTAAAAACTTGCGAGTATTCTTAGTTAAAGGCGTCAAATGTGCCGTAGAATACCGGCACATCAACACCCTCAACTTAAAATATTCGCTTGTCCTCAAGCAACATGACAATAGAAACAGAACTGATGGCTCAACTACGACGCTATAAAACATGTTTCTAGCAACCATGGCTAATCATTGATTCAAGCAATTTAAACCAAGCTCCCCAGTACTAAAAAAAGTGTTCTGAAAAGCTAACTCGTCAGGATCCAAGGGTGTCATTCCGATATGACTGAACATTCTACAAATACATGAACCGCTATCCCAACAATCAGAAAGATAATATTGAAATCCCGATGCCCTCACTACAAGGAAGTCCCACATACAGAGTTTCGGAACTAAGTAAGACGCTCACGCTCACAAATGATTTCAAACAATGCACATGCGATGCCATAGGCTTGCCCTTACTATTTTATTTCCATTGTTCTGAAAGTCGCTCAGGATCACTACATGACTTGTTAAGGCTTGTAATGAGGCTTCAGGTATAGGTAGGGTACATTTAGGGGTCAGTGACTAAGCCTTCCTTGGAATCACTGACACGCTATTTCCACTAAACTATCCTCATCCACTTTATTCGCCTTTAATTTCCTTCTCTCTAGCTACGGATACAGCCTTTTCATTTTGACAATTCCTTTTTCATTTCTTTGTTTTTTCTTTTTTCTTCCTTTTTTTAGGCACGCACCCACACTTTTTCATTCTATCCACAACCAATCTTTTCCCTCCTATTTTTCTTCTTATCACTTTCCTGCTACAGTAGCCACCCTCAACTTAGGCTGATTGCCTGAGTTGAGGTGCACGATGTCCAAAGGGGGACTGGGGCCAAAATAGGGATTCTAAGATTAAAAAGGGACGGTGATAGGGTATAAAAAGAACGAGGTCAATCAAGGCTCAAACAGGGGTCAAAGGGATTATTTACATCTGGGCGGTCTTTTGGGATAAGTGGACTACACACAAAAAGGGCCTGAGATCCTTTCCTAAGCAACTAGCTTCCAACTTCAACAAAATAGACCGGGCAAGTTCTAGATGCATGCACAAAGTAAGAATTTCAACAAAAAGCTCTCACACACTTTGCATCAGGAAACCATACTACTACTAATCATTGAAACAACAGTTCAGCCTAAAAAAGATCGTTCTTCGCACATGCATACAAAGACACTCAAGGATCCATAACAGTTAATTTTCCACACACAGGTACAAAAAGCAACTCTCGGAGGGGGGCTCCTTTTTATTTTACCCATTCACAGCCATGCTTGCTACAACATCACCCAATAATAAAAGCAAAAACAACCTAAACATGCCGGTTCTACTAGGTAGCACACCGAAGGAAAAGAAGCACGACAACAAAAACCTTCGGTGGTAATACCCCTACCCCTAACAAAAGAATCTAGCATTGTCCTCAATGCTCATCAAAGCAGATATACAGAACAAAGGAATAGGGGTACCTGTGAAGCCTAGGCTTCGGGATGAGGAACAGTGACACCAAATTCGGCCAGCGTACTCAGCTCATGAACATCTGGAGTCTCTCCAAACTCCGGTACTACACTGGATGATGCCCCACCTGCTTGGGCACGCACTCTTTCCTATCGTAGCTGCTCGTCTACCATCGATCGCTTCTTTCCAACCTCTAACTCGTCCTCCTCGGCTGATTTCTTTTTGTGCTTTCTCTTCTTTGACTTCTTTACCCCACTTTCACCTGCTTGGGGTTCATTAATTCTCAGTGGCCGACCCATCAAATCCACTATCATGGTTTCTTCTTCCCAGTCCACGAAATCTGAAGTCTCATCATAAGGCGCTTTTTCTTGCTTGAGGGCGGTGATTTCATCCTTTACCTTCTTCAGTTCCACATCAAATCTTGCCAGGTCTGGGATGCTCATTTCATTTAGCCTTTCCTCCATCCGAGTTTCCATAGCATCGACCCTTGCACACAGCCCTTCAAATGGCTTCAGAGCCTTCCGTATTGCTTTATCAATGGTGGGCTTGAACAAGTCCATCCAAGCGACAATTATTTTATCCATCTGTTTTTGCTTCTGCACCATTTTAGCAAAATTACGGGGATTCATGTGATATTCTAGTGGTAGAGGAGGCCTTACTGCAGTGCCAGAGCTTTCAGCAGTAGCTCTCATTGTTTGTGAAGTCTTCGGATCAAACACCACAAGTGGCATCTCTGTGCCTGATGGAGTGTCTGTCGCCTTAGAGGTGGTTGTGGTTGGTTCCTCAAAAATCTGAGGCTTATGAATCCTCATGTCAAACTTGGTGTCATCCTTTGATTTGTCAATATTTTGCTTGGATGACGCTTTCACTTAATCATCAATATCATCAAATATTGGTACCTCCGCACGCCTGCATAACTCAATAACCAGACACGGGAACGCAAAGAAGAAGTAGTTTTCATGGCCCTGGTCCGCATCTCGTCTGCAATGATCATTCCGAAGTTGATGACATACCCGACTATCAAACTTGCCACAAGGATGGCTCTTCCCTCATCCAAGTTAGTGTCTCCACCTATTGGAAATAGCCTGTACCGCACAACAGCCCACCAAAACTTTACTACGAAGCTTAGTGATTGCTTCGATATCCGTCCCCTCTGAGTTATCCAAGATGGTGAGCCATCAGTCAATGTACGTGCTAACCATGGTCTCTGCGAGTATGTGTTGGAAATCTTGTCATGAAACTCCGGCATATCATGTGAAGGAATGTATTCAGGATCGAAGAGGACTCTGTTAATCATCTCTCGAGAGATGTTTACTTGTTTATCCTGAACCGGAACCCTGTCCTACCTTGGTGCTGATTTAACCCCTTTTTCTTTCTCACATTTGCTCTCCAACATTGCCAAATAGTTGGCATAGAATTCCCGGACTAGTTATGGATAATAGAATCCCGGAGGTGAGCTCATCCACTCAAGCTGGTACCTCTAAAACTATGTCTGAAGAACTGGGTATTCTGGCAGATCCGTGGTAATAATTTGCACTTTTTCAGCTATCGGTCTTTTGTGGCTCCTTGACATTGTTTTGGTAAGACCGTCAAGATAGTGCTTTTGGGCACCCTCAAATGCCCACCGGATCGATTCTCTATCCATGGGTGCCCTCCCTGCATTTTTGGTGATTTCAGTACCACTTACATCTTCCGAACTGGGGATGGAGCTACCACTTTCTTCAGATCCACTATCACTCCCCGACCTACTGCTAGATGACCCACTCTCCTCTTTAGACTGGGAGACTTGGGTGTTTCTTCGTTTGGATAGCCTAGTCTGGTAGGCCGGGGCTTCAACTGCTTCTTCTTCGCTACTCAATTCATCTACTAGGGTCCGAGTGGTAGCGGTTATTTCTTTCCTCTTCTGAGCTTCACCGCGAGGTGGTTGTTATTTGGGGGCCATGTACCTGCACGGGAACAAGTTCGAACAAATGAGAATAGGAAAACACTAAACTAACGCCACTGTCTCGGAGTGACGATTTGGGTGACGGTCAGTAACATGCGTGACGGACCGTCACACCGACCGTCACTCTAAGACAGTGAACTGTTTATTGTTGGCGGCATAACTGACGGTTCGTCACATTTGTGACAGGCCGTCATGCCAACCGTTAGGTTGAGACAGTGTCACTGAGGATGTTTTACTCTCTTTGAGGTATTTCCTCGAACACCTTGTGTTCTATTAGGGGTTTTCCCATTCTTTGTGGGATTCGGTTTTTACAAAGTCACCACCCATCATGTATTTAATCCCATGGGTTACTCAAGACTTCACCCATGTCAAAGTTACAATTTCAAACAACAACAACACTCATACCCAACAACATTTACATCATCACAATTTCACAAATATACAAACCCAACAATTTCTTCTTTGTATTTCGACATAATACTAATCAATAATTCAAACGAAGAAGATTTTAGAATCATCCCTTGGTTTTGTTAGTGAGAAGAAAACTTCTATTCCTCTTTGATTTACATGAACCGATGGACAACCCTATTCTTCGATGGGAAATTGTTGGTTTTTGCATTTTGGACGACTGGTGAAAAAGGGACGTTGGGGATGTGGGATTTGCTTGGGGAAGAGAGTATTTTGATTTTAATGGAGGGTTGGAGTTTGAGAGTAGAATAGGAGTGGGAATATAATGAAGACGATTTCAATATATTTAGGCGGGTTTAGGTGAGTAGCGGGTCGGGTTGGTTTTGGGTCGGGGCGGTACCAACTCATTAAAAAAAATATAATACTTACCTGATGTGGTGACCCTTGTGATGGTCCGTCAACCACCTGGCGGCCCGTCACTAGGTGCGTCTTACATAAATAGTGACCCCTTTGTGAGTACCTTGGTGACGGCCTGGAATAACGGTCCACCAAAGATGTGACGGTTCGTCACTACCACCGTCACCACTAAACAATGGAGATCAATAGTTGTTCAACTGTGACGGTTTGTGTGACGGTCCGTCACTCAGTTGACGACCCGCCAAAAGGAACCGCCACCTGTATACAGAACATACTGTTACTTCCACCTTTTTATACCTGCACACTCAACGAACAAATTAACCAATTCTAACACATCAAATTTTCCTAAGATCATAATACAACAACAATTCATGGGTTGCCTCCCATACAGCGCCTGATTTAACATCGCGGCACGACGCGGGTATCTTGATTACTCAGACTTCATCAAGATACACCAGAGACAGAACATGTACCTCCTCCGGGAGGTCCAAATATTGCTTTACCCTCTGCCCATTGGCTTTGAACAACTCACCATCCGTATTCTCGAGTTCAACCACACCGGATGGAAATACTTGGTGTACTTTGAATGGCCTGGACCATTTGGATTTGAGTTTTCCGGGAAATAATTTGAACCTGGAGTTGAACAACAATACCAAGTCACCAACTTTGAAATCCCTTTTCTCAATTCTTCTATCATGGTATAGCTTCATTCGTTCCTTGTAGAGAGCGGATCTCTCATATGCTTGCAATCGGAACTCATCCATCTCATTCAATTGTTCCAACCTTAGTTCCGATGCATCTTTCCAACTGAGATTTAACTTTTTGTGCGCCTAAAGGGCTTTGTGCTCAAGTTCCACGGGCAAGTGACAAGCTTTACCAAAAACAAATTGGTAAGGAGACATACCAATTGGCATTTTAAACGTAGTTCGGTACGCCCAGAGTGCGTCATCCAGCTTTCTTTCCCAATCTCGCTGGTTTACATTCACAGACTTTGCCAATATCTCTTTAATTTCACGGTTCGACACTTCGACTTGACCACTTGTTTGGGGGTGATAAGGTGTGGATACTTTGTGTTGCTTCACCCCATATTTTGCTAGAGCATCCCGGAACACCTTATTGCAAAAATGTGACCCTCCATCACTTATGATTGTGGGAGGGGTGCCAAACCGAGCAAAGATGTTTCTTTTTAGAAAAGCCACCAAACCTTTCCCTTCTTTATCGGCCAAAGCAACTGCCTCTACCCACTTTGAAACATAATCCACCGCTACCAAGACGTAACGGTTCCCATAAGAACTGTCAAAAGGGCCCATGAAATCTATCCCCCATACGTCGAACAACTCAACCTCCAAAATAGTGGACATTGGCAACTCTTGTCGACGAGAGATTGCTCCTCTTCGTTGGTATTTATCACAGAATTTGGAAAATTCATATGAATATTTCTGAATTGTCGGCCAATAATAACCACACTGTAAGATTTTTTGGGCAGTTCTATTACCCGCATGATGCCCTCCAACTGGGGACGAATGACAAGCTTGCAAGATGCTTGTCATTTCCACTTCCGGTACACATCTCCTTACTATGTTGCCAGCACACAAACGGAATAAATACGGCTCATCCCAAAAACACTTACTTGCATCGTGGAGGAATTTCTTCCTCTGGTGGAAGTTCAAATCTTCCGGGATCATGTCACTCACCACATAATTTGTGAAATCGGCGTACCAAGGCACCCTATCAAGTGACGCGGCCAACACCTGCTCATCCAGAAATGCATCCTCAATCACCGGATTATCTACTACTTTCTCTTCCCTCTCAAGCCTGGACAGATGATCCGCCACCTGGTTTTCACAACCTTTCCGATCTTTGACTTCAAAGTCAATTTCCTGCAACAATAACACCCATCGGATTAGTCGAGGCTTTGCATCCTTCTTGGTCATTAAATACCTCAAGGCTGCATGATCTGTGTGCACCACCACTTTTGTACCAAGTAAATATGCTTTGAATTTCTCAAAAGTGTATACAACAGCCAGTAGCTCCTGTTCTGTCACCGTGTAGTTCTTTTGTACCCCATTCAATGCCTTACTAGCATAATAAATGGGATGAAAAAGTTTGTCTCGCTTCTATCCCAGAACAGCTCCAAGTGCAACACCACTTGCATCGCACATTACTTCAAACGGTTTGGACCAATCCGGGGCAATTATAATAGGAGAAGCCACTAACTTTTCTTTCAGGCACTCAAACGCCTTCAAACACTCAACATCGAATACAAACTTAGTCTCTTTTTCAAGCAACGTGCACAAAGGGTTATCAATCTTAGAGAAATCTTTAATGAATCTTTGGTAGAATCCGGCATGACCAAGAAAGCTCCTCACACCCTTTACTGAGATGGGTGAAGGTAGTTTCTCGATGACTTCTATCTTGTCTCTATCCACTTCTAGACCTCTCATAGATATCTTGTGCCCTAATACAATGCCTTCCTTCACCATGAAATGGCATTTCTCCTAATTCAGCACGAGGTTTGACTCTTCACACCTTTGTAATGCTTGACCCAGGTTAGTCAAGCAATCATCAAATGCATCACCCACCACAGAGAAGTCATCCATGAAGACTTCCAATGTGTTCTCCACCATATCAGAAAAGATAGACATCATGCATCTTTGGAATGTTGCGGGAGCATTGCAAAGACCAAAGGGCATGCGCCTGAAAGCAAATGTACCGTAGGGGCAGGTGAAAGTGGTTTTCTCCTGATCTTTTGGGGCGATAGATATTTGGTTGTACCCTGAATATCCATCCAAAAAGTAGTACCAACCCCTGCCAGCTAATCTATCCAGCATCTGATCCATAAAGGGCATGGGGAAATGATCACGGAGAGTCTAGGAGTTTAGCTTCCGGTAATCCATGCAGACTCGCCACCCCGTGACAGGTCTTAATGGAATCAGCTCATTTTTTTCATTAGCTACCACAGTCATTCCTCCCTTTTTAGGAACACATTGTACTGGGCTTACCCATTTGCTGTCAGAAATTGGGTAAACCACTCCAGCATCGAGCCATTTGATGATTTCTTTCTTCACCACCTCTTGCATTGGCAAATTCAGTCTCCGCTGGTGCTTGATGGTGGGAGTGAAATCTTCTTCTAACTGTATCTTATGAGTACAAATACCTGGCGGGATGCCAGTAATATCCGCAATGGTCCAGCCGATTACTCTCTTGTCTCTCCTCAGTATGGACATTAAAGCTTCCACTTGTGTTTCCACAAGGTCTGTCGCAATGATCACAGGTAAGGTATCTCGATCACCTAAAAATGTATACCTCAGATGGCGTGGCAACTCTTTCAACTCTAACACCGGTGCCTCCTTAATAGAAGGCTGTGCAGGAGGTGTCGGCCTGTTCTTCAAGTCAAGATCCAATTTCTTTGGGGTGTAAAAATATGACCCCATTCCAACCACAACATTTACAATTTCTTCATAATCTTCAATGTCATCATCATCGAAGTTCATCATAACCGCTGCTAACATCTCTACAACAAATCTCTCTTTAACAGAAACAATCACATCAGATTCGGCAATAACATCAATAACCGAGATGACATTCATGTCCCTCGGTTGCCTCATTGACTTGTACACATTAAACTTCACTATTTCATCATTCAACCTGAAAGTCAACTCGTTGCTCTCCATATCTACTAATACTTTTCCGGTTGTCAAGAAGGGTCATCCCAAAATAATGGGGACTTCAAAGTCTACTTCGCAGTCCAAAATCATGAAGTCTGTCGGAAAGATGAACTTCCCCACCTTCACAAGCACATCATACAAAATACCCATCGGACGTTTAACCGATCTATCATCCATCAACAATCTCATAGTCGTTGGTTTGGGGGCTCCTAAGCCTAACTGCCGGTAGACAGCTAACGGCATCAAGTTTATACTAGCCCCCAAGTCGTAAAGAGCTTTTGCAAAGTTAAACTCCCCGATGGTGCAAGGAATAGTGAACGCACCCGGGTCTTCTTTCTTTTGAACTAGCGATCTTGATGCAATGGCGCTACAATGGTGGAGGTTGTCTTCCAGTTTGAAACTTACCAACCTCTTATTTGTGATCAAGTCCTTCATGAACTTGTCATAACCGGACATTTGTTCAAGCGCATCCACCAGAGGGATATTCACAGAGATCTGCTGGAGCATGGTGATAAACTTGTGGAATTTCCCGTCTTCCACCTTCTTTTTGATCCTCTGAGGAAAAGGAGAAGGAGGCTTTGACATTTGTTTTGGAAGTTTTTCAACTTCCATGCTCTTCTCCGTGAGAAATTTAGAATCATCATCTACCAAAGTAGTTTTTTCAACCTGAACACCCACACCCTCATCACTCACCTTTTCATCATCAATGAGCTCATCTTCGTCAATAACATCATCTTTCTGCTTTTGAATTATCGGATGTGCTTCCGGTAGTGTCTTACCACTTTTGGTGGTGATCGCCATACAATTCTCGTCGTTTCTCGGGTTTTGAATGGTGTCACTCGGTAATATACCAGCTTTCCTTTGATTTAGAGACGCCGAGACTTGACTCATTTGTTGCTCTAGCTGCTTGATTGAGGTGGAATGAGAATTCACTAACTGACTCATTGATGATAATTCAGATTTCATTTCCTTAACTCCGAAGTCAGTAGATTCCACCTTCAACAACATCTTCGCTATCATATTCTCTAATTTGGACGTCCCTGTCTCATTGCTAGCTCTTTATCGATTACCAGGTGGCACGTACAACCCACCTCTATCAGTTTTATTTTTCCAGTTCCCCTGATCACGATCTCTGTAGCCAGCTTTTTCATAGTAGTTGTCCTTTTGATTGTTCCGACCTTGGTTTCCATGGCCATTGGACTGGAAACCCCCTAAATAATTAGCCTCCTCATCAGATTCGAATTGTGCTGCTCTACCTTGGGAACCCACAGCTTTCACTTTCTCCATATCTCCTGACAACAAATGTTTTGTTAGTAGGTCCATTTGCGTTTTCAGATGGTCCATATCTTGATCCCGCTCTTCCTCTTTCCTGCGCTATTCTGCTGACATACCGACTGCATAAGTGCTAGTAGCCACTTCTGTGTCCCGTATATGCCAGGCCCTGTTGGTTTTAGTGAGCCGGTCCAAAATAGTTGTGGCATCGATAAAGGTAAGACCCATAAACGCTCCACCTGCTGCATTATCCAGTGTTGGCTTGGTAGCCTAATTTAGTGCCCTGTAAAATGTTTGCATTAGGAAATTGTCAGTCAACTGATGGTTCAGGCATTGTGTCAGCTTCTTCTTGAACCACAACCAAGTCTCATGTAAAGCCTCATGAGGTTGTTGTCTGAAGTTGCTAATTTCATCCCTCAACTGTATCATCCTAGAGGGAGGAAAGAACCTTTCTAGGAAAGCTCCTTTCAACTCTCCCCAGGTTGTGATAGAGTCAGGGGTTAGCTCTGTCAACCATAATGCTGCCTCATCAGACAGAGACAATGGAAACAACCTGAGCCTGATCGCTGTCTGACTTACTCCAGGCAATTCGAATGACTTGAAGATACCCACAAAATTCATCAGGTGTCGGTTTGGATCATCACCAGCAACACCACGGAACAGTCCCTTTAAGTTCAATAGCTGAATCATCGTGCTAGTAATGTTGAACTTAGCTCCAGGCGATAGCGGAGGGAGAACAATGGCGCCCGTAGCACCAACTCCATCCAAGTCGATATCCTCATCATCATCCAAAGCATACTGCCTTGGTTGTTGTCCACCTCTACCTCGCTGTTGTGGTCTTTGATCGGCTGGAGCATTGTTGTTAACAATATTAGCTGGTCTGCTCTTACCCACTACAGCCTCTTCCTCCAGCCCAACATCATCCTCAATATCATAAGCATTCAAATGTTGTTGGGCTCACTGAGCTGCAGCGAGTCTCGCTGCCTCTTGTTGTTGTGCATTCATGCTCGCCTTAACGTTCTAGCAAGCTCGGGATCGTAAGGTAATGTTGATTCACCCGAGCGTCGGGTACTTGGCATGCACAACTATATACCCTGTAACAACAAAAACAACAAATAAAAGTAAAAACAGGAAATATGACTAAGAGTCAAATAAACACACCGAACTTAATGAACAACCGTCTTCCCCAGCAACGGCGCCAAAATTTGATACGCCCAAATTACACCTCAGTTAAGAAGCGTAAG